>JAVTVY010034408.1:0-13919 GCA_036873755.1 Hanleya hanleyi
ATGTAGAAGTTCCACTTCAAAAATCATTCCAATTTTTCAGTCTAAAAAATAGTTAACAGTTGTACAATTATGCTGTCAAAATGCAATGGTACATGTACATGTATGTGCCATTTCATTTCTCAAGTTTCAAGCAAATTCCGGGGATCTTCACATGAACAAAAAACAAATGAGCATTAACGAAGTGATAATTTGTGATTTTACTCACTGAAAATTGACCGGAATGCTTCTCCAGACATCTGGAAGACAAGGGCTTCAAAGTCACCAGGACTAAACAAGTGTTATTGGGATAACCATACCACTGTTCAAACAGGATCAGATTATTATTATCAGTATTGGAGAGAGAAGAAGCACTGATTCTGTTTACTCTGTTGACACAAGCACTAGTCCCCTTATGTTAGGTGCATTATGCAATAAGTCAACCACTTCAGATTAATCACTTGAACCCACAACACACAGGCATACACTTTGTAGGCCCAGCTGATAGTGTAGGCCTGCAATTTAAAGGAGAAGATCAGTGTTAGTTACAGTATGTCAATTTTAACAAAATGTCATGATTTCAAGCTGTCTTAAAATCCTTGCAATTCTTCATGCAGTATCACACCAGACTGATGGCAGATTATTTTCTCTGACCGCATTTCAGCATTCTTGTGTGTAAGCAGGGTCTGATTTAACCTAGACTTATTTATATTTAGCTGTAAAACCCCCCACTGCCACATATATGCCAGTGCTAGCAGCACCAATGTCCTTTCAATCCATTTTTAAACTATAATGTTAATTAAATTATGAATTGTAAAAAAGAATGCATTATGAAATATAAATAAAGCATTATGTTGATGGGTCACGAAATCCATATGGGAGGTCAATTCTTTAAAATCCTTTGTCTGCCTAACAAGAACACAATAATAAACTTCATGAAGAGCCAATAAATTGTGCTGTATAAGTCTACTGTCTGTAGTGCTACCCAATGATGAAGAAATATCACAAAGCTACATGATGAAGCAAAATCCCCAGATCTGGCCTGGGAATGTAGATATTGGACCCAGGTCCTGAGAATTACACGTATTAAACAAAAATGACCATTTGGCTTACAAGGGATATGAATTATAACATTGGGAATGCTATATTCATGTTAGGCGAATTAGAATTACTTTTTCCTGATTCAAAGAAGTAAATTTCTATTTTTGTGAAAAAAATCTTATTTTGAGATGCAAAAACGTGCCTCCATGTTTTCGCCAACACCACCAGAATCTTGTCAGTCCTTGCCTGTCTTGCAAGATCATTATACCCAAATTTCATGGGAATCAAACAAGTTGTTTAGAAGATATCATGTTACACATGTTTACCTGAATTCAAGTCTATAGTGCCACCTAGTGATGACCAAATACCACGAAAAACAAGCAGGTGAAATCAAAAGCCCTAGGGAGAAGGCACATAAAAGTTAAATGAAGAAAAAAGTAATCATGATAATGGTTAAGAAGGTTTTGATGTTAAGTCAGATAATTGAGATTTTTCATTTGAATGGCAATTTGGTTCCCACCGAAAGGGAATTATCATGTCAGCAATCCTATATTTATGCTTGGCAGCCTAGAATAGAACAGTTTTTAAATATTTCTCCAAGCGAATTGGTAAATTTTCATTTCACGAAAAACTTTTTTTTTTGAGACGCAAAAAACTTGCCTTAAAAGTTATGCCAGCTACACCAAAACCTTTTCAGCACATTGCCTATCCTTCAAGACCATTGTAATAAAATTTCAAAGAAATCAGACAAGCCGTTCAGACGAAATCGTCACAGAAAGGTTCACCTATGCTCTGACTACAACGCCACCTAGTGGTGAGCAGCGGCTATCAAAACACAACCAGACAAATTTCCCAGGCCTAAGGAGATAGATAGCACACAAAGTCTGACCCGAAAATATGTAACGGTTTCAGAGATATTCACATTTGAAGTCGCGGCGGCGGCGGATCCGGCGGAGCCGTTTCTCATGAAAACATAAGAGCATCCACTTTGTGGAAATGCTCTAAATACCAGCTTAATGACCACTAATGGTGATAATGTATGTTCATACAGCACAAGAGACAGAGCTACATATACTGATGGTACAAATACAGAATGATGACAGGCCTGGCTAATTTCGTCAAAAATTATCCGGAATCCAGACTGATTCTCATAAACACAAATCAACGGAAATTCAAAGTTATGGGTTGCAATTCTAGTGAATTGAAGTTACAGCAATTGGATTGTTCGAATATTGCATGAGGATATTTCACCAGATTTCTACTTTCTCAAGGTTCACATTTCATCTCCCCTAAAACCCCACTCCCCTCATCCACCAACTCCCCCACCCCTCCACTTTTCCCACGATGATACTTTTGTCATAACGTATAGATAATATTCAGAAAATTTGTTAATTTTTGGGGACATTTTCCCTGGCTCCCAAGTATTTAAAGAGTATCTCCCATTTATGCTGAACTGAGCGGCAGAAATTTCATTTTTCCTAATGTCCTCCTTGACGAGTCCCTCCTCTATCATGTCTATGGGTTTCATCATAATAAATTCAATTATACAGTGCCTGGATAAATAGACAGGCCCCAGCCAAGAAAAAACTAACATTTTTTCCGGTCAAAGTTTTCTCAGTGGTTCCGTCATCTTTGACCTATGCCCTTTCAATTTAACTGAGGGGCCACCCTGGATTTGGCTTCAAATCCAATATGGCGGCCAAAATCCAAAATGGCCGCCAACACCAATAGAAACTCACAATTTCCTGCTCGAAAATCAATTTTCTTACCACAAACTAGGTTTTTTTTTAGTTTTAATTAGTTAATTTTGGAATGATTTGTAATTGGTCTGAAAATTCAATATGGCCGCCAAAATCCAAAATGGCGGCCAATGTCCATTGAATCGCACATTTTCCTGCCCTAATATGTAGAGATGGACCATCCTTGGTCCGAATGCGTCCTGTGGGGTGTCATCTTGTAGCCCTCGGGGTGTAGACCCCGATTTGAGGTATATCCATGTCATCTGTGACGTCATCAGTACGAGTAGTAGCGAAAGCGGGTATTTGGGGGTGCGTGGGGGTGTGTTTGGGGTAAAGATGGACCATCCTTGGTCCGAATGTGTCGTGTGGGGTGTCATGCTGTAGCTCTCGGGTGTAGAACACGACTTGAGGTTTCTCTATGTCACCTGTGACGTCATCAGTACGAGTAGTAGCGAAAGCGGGCGTTTTGGAGGTGCAATGGAGTGCATTTGGAGTAGATGACGGCCTTTTTTCCCATCCAGTTACTTGTGAGTGTATGCGCGCGTGTGTGTGAGTGAGTGAGTGAGTGAGTGAGTGAGTGTGAGTCAGTGTGAGTGAGTGAGTGTGAGTGAGTGAGGCATGCACAACACCCTTGAGGCGTCCCCAACGCCCGTCTTAACGCATGGACGCACTAACGACGGTGAGTGAGTGAGTGAGTGGGATCCGACTAGACTAATATATCGTCCGTTTTCATCATTTTGCGCATGTGCAGTATGGTCGTAGTATAGAAAGCAGGCATTTTGGGGATTCGTCGAGGTTTGTTGAGTGATTGAGGGGCCATCCCTGGTCAAATGGACCATGTGGGGTATCAGTGTGAAGCTCTCGTGGGTCAGACTGGCTTGTTTTCATTGGAAGTCGCGCCAATCTGCGCATTCGCAGTTGGGGTGTAGTAAGTAAAGTGGTCATTTTGGGAGGTGCGTGGGGGTCTGTTGAGTGATGAGGGACCATTCTTGGTCCGAATGCCTCATGTGAGGTGTCATCTTGTAGCAACACCCACCAACGACAAGCTCAATGCTTCAACGCCCTGGTGAATTAGCCCTGAAGCCCTGCGCGCCTATACGTAGCTTTACGGGTGTAGTCCGTGGTAAGTACTATTCCGATTGGTTCGTCCAAAAATAGAGCAACAACAACAACAACCTCAGCGATTACAGCTCAGTCCTTTTATTATCCCCTCCATCACAGCACATCCACGCCAAGGGAACCACTATGGGTGTGTTTACAATTCACTTATTGTATGTGTATTCAGAAGCTCATTGTTCTGATCTCAGAATGATGAGGGACACGAATTAATCCCTATCTGTACAGACACCACCACACTCCGCACCGCACCCGCACTCTGGTGTACCCTATACCCTAATGGCTATAGGGTACAGAGTGCACCACAGGTACGCGCACATGCGTGCGATGACGTCACTTCCGAGCTCTGAGCTCCACAAGCTTTGAGCTACAAGAGCTCCGATCCAAGAACTCTGCCACATGGGAGCTACCACCACCACCGGGCGTTGACGCCTGACGCCTGTGGTGTGTGGTAGTGTGTGGTGGTGGTAGAACTGGTGTGTGGTGGTGGTAATAGTGATGTGTGGTGGTGTCTGTACATATAGGGATTAACTCGTGTCCCTCATCATTCTGAGATCAGAACAATGAACTTCTGAATACACGGACAATAGCATAAGTGAATTGTAAACACACCCATAGTGGTTCCCTTAGGGAGGGTGTCATAATTCCGAACGCCGAACTCGTTCGCACCGATACGCTAATCCGTTCAAGCGGTAACGACTAAATCAAGAACATGTGTTCATGTGTACACGAGGAAGCGTTTCGTCCGTAACGCCCGTTCGTTACTGTGTGAACACCCGTTCAAGAAATTTTATGAGCGAACGACTGTTCCAAATGCAAGAATTAGTTCCCGAAGGCGTTCCCGAATGATTAATCTTCTATGTACACATAATTCAAGTATTCATTGAGAGGCTCGAGTTGACCTTCGTTTTGTAATTTGTTTATTTAAACGTATTACCACGTTCATAGGGAAACAGCAAAAGACTGATGTCGAATAAAATCCAACCGTAACAAATATAACGGGCGAATTTGTTTTTCCATAAATGAATCTGAAAATTTGCCCCAAAATATGGTTGCGGTCTCGGAATGATACAATTTTTCTCCCGGCAAAACTCGCAGGTGACGGTTAAATTATGTACGGTAATTTCCCTATTAATTCACCTTCCAAATTTAATTCGAAAACGGCCGATTTTTCCGCTGTCGTGATTTTGTCCATCCTAATAAAACGAACACGGGAGCATTTTCAATATCCGTGAAACAATAAATTCGAACACTCCCGTTTTCGCCACGGAGTTCGTGCCGATGAAAGTAAAGTGAATATGTTACTAGAATCTCGTATAGTATATCGGCGTATGCTATTATTTGTAAGCGCAGAGAAACAACAGGGAATGGTGCAATATAATCAGACTGAATTACTATTACTTACAGTCTATAAGGAAAAAATTTTATTCAATTAACTCCGCAGTCCTGTAATTTTATCCTAACTTGATCGCGTTTCGCCGCAGTCGGGAAAAATATATATACGGTAGTGCCTCGCACGTGGTCGAGTGTCTGCACACGGCCCGCTATTGAATCATTCTTCAGTTTCCAGCGTTCGTATATCAAATATCTTTCTTTAAACCAGCATTCCTTTATTTGAAAAACACACATTATTTTAAGTAACAAATTTGAGAGATCTTCAACGTTAATATATTTGTTCGTCGTATATGCTAAACCCCTCGCTGTCCCCCATTTACCTGCCCGACCTGCCCTGTATTATTCGTATGGGAGGCACTTGGGCCGTGTTCAAAGGAGGCACTGGAAGGGAGCAGAGTTCAAACTTTGTCGGGTGACGTTCCCGCGGAGATATCAAGTTGTAACGTGTGTGCTGGTGAATTGCATCAGATTTCTTCACAGCAACTGAATTCTTCGTTTGGGGAAAGCAAGATGCGATTTAACCTTTCGGTATGCTGTATGCTATTCGTTATATTTTCAGGTGAAGTGGACAATCAAACGACCATTATTTGACGTCAAAAATGAGCCATCACGAAAAGCCTTTTGGAAGGATGTACATTTAACGTTGATTTTACTTTAGTATTTTGATCAATAAAAATTTCTAAAAATAAAAAATCTGGACTACAATTCTCGAGCATCTCTTGTTTGTGCATGACAACGTATCGACAAGCCTGGAAGATCACAAACAATGGTGAAAGGGTTTCCTTTTTTCTTTCATAACATCCATTCCCCCCCTCCCTCCCCCTAACAGTCCATACGTCCGTGTTTTTATCCACACGACAAGGTGAGGTATTTACGCAGACCCCATGTGGTAAGTATATTTGACCGTAAACAAACCTACAGAATTACGGTGATCGATCTGACTCGTCCTGCATTCTTCATCAGGTTCTCTGATTTTTCTCCCTTCTAATAATACTCAACATACAATACAATATCTAATAGCATGTTCGTGAAAGAGGCCGTATTTTTATTATTATTATTATCATTATTAAGGTTCATTGTATAGGAAACAAACTTGAAACGATGTGTTCACCTCGCACGACATAATAGTATACCCCCTCAGTGCCCCTCAATTTCCTACTGAAACACCAAGCCTCCACATGAATGGCAATTGCTGCAGGTCTCCTTTGATATTTAAATTGTCAATGGCTACATTGTTTTGAGTACCGGGATAGTTTGCTAATGAAGTGTTAGTTTATTTTTAGCCTGTCCAGCTATTTCCCCATTCAGCACAGCTTGTCCTCCAGAGAAAACCACATAAAATGGAAGAATCCAAAGTCAGGATATAGGGTGAAGTTTCCAGTGGAGAGAATCTGAACAGCATGAAATATATAGTGAAATAGGAGAGTCCACGTGCAGCATGCAAGTTTCACCCAGACTGAAAATGACACTTATTCATATGCAAATGAGATCGTGTGTAATAACATTTAATTGACTGCCTGGGGAATACCTTGTCCCTTCGGAAGCCCAAATTCAGCTCTGGGTGAGGATGCGCGATTCACCAGCAAGAGGCAATTGAAAGGGGTTTCAAATTAACGCTGCAGTATTATGGGTTTGTGTGTTAATGAGTGGCCCTTGTTCGTCCTGTAAATTTCACAATACCTCATTCAAACTTGTTATATCTTGGCTTTGATTGCATCTATCGTTTAATGAAACATAGACAGGAAATCACACAGTTGACAAACGTCAGTTTTCCCACCAGGGGACACAAACAAATTTTGCGATGTGAAGCGCCGACAACAATCATCTCTGCATGTGCTCTGTTTTGTTCAAATATAGTTATCATAAAGATTTACCCTTTCCGGTTTTGTTAAATATTTTATTGTGAATGAAAATATTTCTTACGAATACCCATGCACGAACTTACCAAAATTCCAGCAATCAAAAATTCTTTGGAATTACACTGCGCTTTTTTACACGTCCTCTGACAATGTGTCCATCGCAAATTAACATATCTCTCGAATCTTAGGATGATGGGTGTCCCGTTCTCACTCAGTTTCCATCGTGAAAGTTACAGGGTTATTTTGTTCTCACTCATTTTCCATCATGGGAGTTATTTGTTTGTATCCATTTTAATTTCACCGAATTGCATTATGGGACCTGATGTTTATAAAACCACTTCTGATAGGACATGTAGAAAGTCACGCGTAGACACCCTTCCTTCTTCCGACGGAGAAAACAGGAGCGCATGCATGGTAAATGAAAAAAATAAATTTGGGAGTTCGTTCATTTGTGATAAAATTGAACTATAATATGTATGAAGCCTATACATTCTTTTTTTGTCCAGTCTGTCTGTTTTTCAGATATGGCATGCATGAGATGAAGAAACGGCATCTGAAGCAAGCGATATTTTGCGCCCATCTCCGGTATTTAACTATCATTATTGCATTTTGATCTTTCGCCATACCAGTATACTTTTAATTGTTCATTACATGCATGTGCATTAAATTTAACTTTTTGTTTTCAATCTTTTTATTGTTTTTTTTTTCTCCAACTCTGATGCAACCACAATATGCATTAACGGAGTACATTATTTCTTGTTCAGTCTGACTGTTTTTCAGATCTGTCGTGAATGAGATGAAGAAACAGCATCTGAAGTCCGTGATATTTTGCGCCCATCTCTGGTATTTATCCATCAATTTATTGCATTCTGATATTTTCCCTATACCAATATACTTTTAATTGTTTATTACATACATGTACTTAAATTGAACTTGTCAACCTTTTCATTCTTTTTCCCTCAACTCGGATGGAACCACAGTATATCCATTAGGTCTCCTGCGATTTAAAAAAAAAAAGAAAGAATTTGTGTACACATCACTTTTCCCGATCAAGTTTAGCCTTTCATGGATCACCAATGCTTCAAATATTCGTTAATAGTCACAATCAGAAGCAAATTACCAAGGAGGCGTTTTGGCAGACAACTGCAAGAAAATGTGGCGAAGGCAGAATTCACATTAAAGAATCCACGATATCCTCTATGGAGCCGACAGCCTGGACGTCAATGGAGCGGCGACTCCGTCATTCAACAAAGCTTTAGCTCCGTCAGCCTGTTCCCTTCCTCTGTCTACTGCATTTTGTCCGTTATCATCAATGGCATTAATTAAATGTGAGCTAACTGTTCTTGCATTCTCTTCAGCCACACGCCTCTCAATTGTTTTCTCTTTATTTCTAACAGGTACAATGATGTCAGGGTGGAGTGACAATGAAATATCTGTTCAACATTTCGGCCATGGTATTGATGCGATCACATGCATTTCTGGACTTCATGTATCATCAGATGATCTTTGAATATGTTCTCTTAACTGAGAAGGTCATAATTCCTTTCATTGAGAATTAGTTACCCTGATACAATCTTCGTGGCTTAGCTGGTATATTTTATAGGGGACTGTACGGGTACGATATGCAGCATATATGATGAATACGGTTCGCAACGTGGGTACAATATATTCAATATTTATATGCAAGCGTCTAGTCCGTCATTCAATATTCAGCCATAGTAAACCATTGAAGTATTTCCGCGTCCATGATCCAAATTCATATAATTGCATTAGCATCAAATTAAAGGGATAAATAATAGTACATGTATACATAAAACTAGCCGTCAACAGTTCTCAATGATGCCGACAGGACATCATGATGTTCTAAAAATATCAAATCCGTATGGCTTTAAATTCTCAATTCATATGATTTTCATATGGATTCCCTGTTTCAATATCGGTAAATCTCGCAGTTGATTATAGGGACACAGATATTGTTCAAATGTTGAGTATTTCATCCTAAGGGATTAATAAGCCAAATGTGGGCGCTTTTAGGCAGATGAGCCTGCTTATGCACGAGAACTGCATGGTTTACGGGCGAATTTTTGTTACCTGCGCGAAATTTGAATTCATTGGAAATTGAACAATTCATTGTTATGGGAAGGTAGGCCTAGGTCATTTCACTGCACAAATTAAGAGTCGATCAGTAGTCACCCTTGAAGAACTCCAACGTACGCATTTGAAATATCGGAATAATGTTCACCAAAATCCAGACATAGTGACAAGATTGTCAGTCTATTGCTCTCTCTGTTGGACACGTGCTTTAGTTTCTTGTTTTACAGAATTTGCAGTATCAGCAAGTCAGATATTTCTATCGTCACACACTTGATTCAATGAAATGATTTCTCAATGGAATTGGTCGTGAAATAAAACCTGATGGCCGAATAGCTTAGACTGGAGAAATCCAGCCTGATAAGATGTTATTTATTGCGGTAAGGCTCTGTAGACGGCACACAGAGCCGCATACTTCCTGTTTCTCTCTAAAATAATTAGATTGAAATTCAATCTATCAGACTGAAATTAGTGACCAATCTTTTATCGAATTGAAAATATTCAATCTAATAGATTGAAAACTATAAAATGAATCTGTTATAGACAGAAAATTTAATCTACTAGATTAAAATTTTCAATCTAATAGACGGAATATTCAATCGAATAGATTGGTCACTAATTCCAATCGGATATAATTTTCAACCTAATTAGTTTAGAGAGTTGGAAATATGAATCCCGGAGTTGGTTACTCCGCTTCAACTCCGTTTACATTCAGATGTGGCTTTTAATAAACGTCAAATTTATGTGGAAGACAGAAGTTCACAACACGAAAGGAAAAAGGGCTACGAGACACATTTGGGATGAAGATCAGAATGTTTTTTGCTAAATTAGTTTTAACCCCAAAACTTCAGATGACTTATAGCTCATATATTGTTAGAAATATATATAGCAGTGAAAGAGACCAGTCTTGGTTTTTGTAGGCAACAAGGTACGTCGTGTATTATCATGTAAATCGGACCCACAATTTTTCTATAAATACAAATCAGTGCAGAAATATACATGCCTTTAACATTGAAGATATGATGTCGAGATGTCGGGTCCGGAGTACGATTTGTTAAACTATAACTTTTTTTTCTTTTGATAGGCATTTAGAAGTTGGCGTATATAACAAACAATTCTAACTTCTTTATTGCTGTGGAGCTGACGTTCGTTGGAGATACTTCCAACTTTTTCAAAGCTATAATGTACTATAACTCTTTCAGAACTATGAAATAACTGTTTTGTCTCCTCCTACATCTTAGTAATATTACTGATGCTCGAGTAACAACAGAATGAAGTGAAAAAATAAATATTTGTATGGCGGACAATCAAGATCCATTACACGACGTTATACACTCTCGTGGAATCAGACTATATATTTCCTCCAGTCACGACGTACAGTGAACGCTTGCAGACAATACCAACTCGTAATATGGGAATTGTCTTATTGGTGACTCTTGACGTCAAATTTATTTCTGTATCTCTCTCCCCCCTTCTCTCTCATAATATACTACAATAGTCTAGTCCGGCATTCAATGTTCAGCCGTCGTCCATGAAAGAATTTCCGAGTTCATAATCCAAAAATCTAATTCATATAACAGCATTAGCACCATATTCAAATAACTTTTTGAACTCGTTCAGAAAACTTGTGATATGTCCGATATCTGGAATGAGATTCTATATTCAATGACCAGCTGCTTTTGTTTTCCCCTTAGTACAACTGGATGAGCATAATGATTGACGATTGACCCATCACTGACGATATATTTTATGGATGAAAGAGCAGACGCATATTTTATTGTTTTAAAATTATATTTCTCATTTGACTGTCGAGTTTTTGGGGTCAGGGTCGTGGGGTTTGAGTACTGGCCGACGGGCGATATGATGGAGCCAAGGCTCCGTGGGCTGACGGAGGCCAATCTCCACAGATTTACGAACTCACGTCTCCGTGGACTGATGTAATTAAGATTGTTGTTGATTTACTCTCAATATCCATTGCTGTCTTCGTATGGTACCGTGCCCGGTATGACAGAAAGAATCCAGTCTCGTCACCTGTTCCTGCTTGACCACCCACGATGATTTATTTATTACCTTAATTCGTTGGCAGTAGTTGGACGAATGCATGCAGTTAGTCAAAGAATTCAGAAAAAACGTGTGAAAAGATTAGTGAACACAGAGCTTTCGCTATGCCATGCACTAACATAATTTCGGAAATACTGAAACTGTAAATTGTAGTTTACATGCCGAGAGAACGTAAATTTCAAAGATTTCAACTAACAAAGATTCCAACAACAGAAGACAATTCGAGTAACAAATAGGACAAAGACAACATTAAAAAAAAGTTTTTTCGGGAGTATCTGAAATATAAAATTAACATGAAATTAATTCAACACTATTCCTAAATATTTACATTTAATACTAAAAATTTGTCTAATGTGATAACAAACGAGAAGGATGTAAGATAATTTTATCGATAGCACAGAAAAATATGTAAGGTTAATATAGATTTTGATAACAATATTAAATAAAAAAAAATTCCTCATATCTCCCAAACTTATCAACCTTTTTACAGTCGCCTTCATAACAGATCATGTTGTGGAACGCAAATAGAATACAGATCTAGAGTGAATGGAAGAAATTCTTGCATGAAGCCTTCACTTTTTGCCCGGGAAAACCGGAATGTGAAATTGAAGACCGAAGATTTCCCTGCTGTTCTTGTTGCTTTGACAGCACACGGACCTCGGAGGAAGCATTTGTTCGTGAAGACGTCGTGAAAGATTTCATTCGCATTTAGAGCTTATAAAATTGTTTTTACATTCATACGGCTAAAATTATATATAATAAAAAATATGAAAACAAAAACTCATCTTCCATATTGAGTTTTGACACCTCTTCCACAAAGAAATCTCGGAAATATCGACCCTTGTGTGCGATACCGGTACGCCGATACTGCGATACCGTAGTCGATTTCAAACCGGCTCGTTCCCAGTCGCAAATTATTTTTAGATCGCGTCAAGCATATAAATTTTAAACCATGGACGTTAATAAATAAAGAAAACAAACAACGTAACAACCTTTCAAGGTTTTAATAACACCAAACAGCAACATTTTACGACAATTTATTGACTACTGGCTACAATTTTACAACTGTACAAATAATCTACGTATTTTACTGCAAAGGAATATACAGCCGCGAGCTATTATCGCAAGTATAATGATACGACCCGCAAAGTTTACATTTGCTGATAAGGGCAGGTCGCCGGCAGGGCATTATTGATTCGGGAACGCTGCAGACTGAACTGACTCTATCGCTCACGACAGGGGATAACCGTTCTGTACGTTACGCCGTTACGTACCGAACTGACGACCGTACTGGAAGGTACACCGTACCGTTCGGACTGACAGAGAGCAGGAACACTGAACCGTTCCGACGGACACGCGAATTGCTGAACGTACCGTTCGGAATTATGACACCCTCCCTTATATACATGTCCGTTCATGTGATCTATTTGGATTAATGAGAGCCCCTTATATACATGTCCGTTCATGTGATCTATTTGGTTTAATGAGAGCCCCTGATATACATGTCCGTTCATGTGATCTATTTGGATTAATGAGAGCCTACTCGCACATGTCCGTTCATGTGATCTATTTGGATTAATGAGAGCCCCTTATATACATGTCCGTTCATGTGATCTATTTGGTTTAATGAGAGCCCCTGATATACATGTCCGTTCATGTGATCTATTTGGATTAATGAGAGCCCCTTATATACATGTCCGTTCATGTGATCTATTTGGATTAATGAGAGCCCCTTATATACATGTCCGTTCATGTGATCTATTTGGATTAATGAGAGCCCCTTATATACATGTCCGTTCGATAAACCACACATCCATGCGCGAGTGAGTGAGTTAGTTCAGGGGTCAGCCCTGTCAAGCCCTGGGAACCTGTTTCACAGGTTGAAAAAATAATACCAATTTTAAAGTTACCTGCCAATGGCTTGGAACCCTAATTAGATGCATAAATAATGGCATACATGTAATTTGTGTGGTAAGTCTTCAGAGAATCACTGTGAGTATAAATTAATGTTCGGGAAACTGGACAAAAGAAGAAAAAAGTCACAGTCATCTCAGCATGCCAATTTGGGCCAAACAGTTTTGATCTGTATGATACCATTCACAACCCTGATGTATAGATGGTTAGTGTGTAACTACATCAACTCTGTATGATACCATTCACAACCCTGATAGATGGTTAGTGTGTAACTACATCAACTCTGTACGATACCATTCACAACCCTGATGGATGGTTAGTGTGTAACTACATCAACTCTGTATGATACACAACCCTGGTGGATGGTTAGTGTGTAACTACATCAACTCTGTATGATACCATTCACAACCCTGATGGATGGTTAGTGTGTAACTACATCAACTCTGTATGATACCATTCACAACCCTGATGTATAGATGGTTAGTGTGTAACTACATCAACTCTGTATGATACCATTCACAACCCTGATGTATAGATGGTTAGTGTGTAACTACATCAACTCTGTATGATACCATTCACAACCCTGATGGATGGTTAGTGTGTAACTACATCAACTCTGTATGATACCATTCACAACCCTGATGGATGGTTAGTGTGTAACTACATCAACTCTGTATGATACCATTCACAACCCTGATGGATGGTTAGTGTGTAACTACATCAACTC
>JAVTVY010034409.1:0-13686 GCA_036873755.1 Hanleya hanleyi
AGATTGAAATCAAAGAGGAGAGAATCCTCTACAGGACAAATGGCATATTGTGAAGACAACTCTGCTGGAGCTCTACCTCAAAATAATTAGTCCAGTCAAGCTTGTTTCAGTTTTGGGATGTTATGACATTTGAACTAATGCCCTCACAATCAATAGGATGAAAGCTATACCCAGTTATATCTTCATTCAAAGATTGGAGTATTGAATCAATAGTTTTCAAATTATTGTGTGAACGGGAAAACGTTACACATGCAAACAAACATGGACAGACAGTGACTCTATATCCCTACTGAGCTGGAGATAAAAAGCTAACTAGTGATATTGATGAAGAGCTCAATATGTACCTGTCAAATACAAACCTTCAACTTGTGATATATCGTAGTCTACCAAGTGTTTGATTATATCTGTATACTAATTGACAGATCAGTCATATTGACAGGTAAAAAATAAGCTATGGTTCAGGTCACATAAGTACAATTAATGAAATGAATTGGGCTATTCTAGCGCTTTAACGAGCGAACTACTTCTTACTTCAGTGCTGCACAGATGAAGGCCTTGAACTGTGAATCTTCACTTCGTTTGAGTGGTCCATGGCTGGCTATAATACTACCAACGGTACCTAACATGGTCTGTTTGGCTGTGATAGGCTTTCCTCCCACAATATCCAGATGGAATGACTGTGATAACTTACGAGCTGGTGAATCATTGTACTCTCTCCCATGCTGAAACAGAACCAGGTAATAATCCTTGAACATAAAAAACCCTTTTGGGATATAATTTTGTTTCGAATTTCGTACTTCTGTATGAAGGATGCTACATGTGACATTTTTACGCATTTTCCCCCGACTAGTCAAGCCAGTGTGACGAAATTTGATGTGCCAGTTTTAACAAACAAAACTAAAGATTAACTAAATTGTCAAGAGCAGACCAAATACAGGAGCATAAGATGTCTTAAATTTCTTAGAATCATACATAACCATTCAGAAACAAATTCTCCTTTTACCTTCATTTCATAGTACTTTAACATGAGATCCCAGGCATGCATCATCTTGGCGGTCTTGGCTGATCGACTTGGCAGACAGCCAAAGGGAACAATGCTGTTACTCTGGCCTATCTGTTAACACAAGCATAAAGTTGTTTTTGAGAAGTTATGGTGATAAATCAACAATTCAGAAGATCAACTTGCATGGGACCTGAAACCAATTTATTTTCTGCCAATAATAGATAAACTGTTACACTGCCTAAATCATTACACTGATAAAATAAACTAGAACACAGAGTCAGTCACAACACAAAATTTCAGTTACATTTGCATCGACAGAATCCAATGATGTGGCCGACATTCTACAGTTCACTGCAGATATCAATCAGTACTATTATTGGTAGTTGATGTGTGGTGATTATGTAACATACACACACAATTACTCCTATATTATAGGAGAGAAAGATGACAGAAATGATTGTAATGTCCAACAGGAATAATATCATCTAATAGCTCTAGCATTGACTGCCTGTATCTACAAAATGCAGTGAGAACGGTTGTGTGTGAGATGTAGCCGACAGTTACCTCCATCAGTCCATGCTGCATGAGATCTTTAACAGCCATGGCAAGGTCTTTCCTTACAGCCTGGGTCAATACTGGATTACACAACTCTCCCTGACCCTGCCAATAGATAATGTCACAAATGTTGGAATACAACACCAGAAATCTGTGATCTGCTCATATTGATATTTGGTGTTATGTGGATGGCCAGACATTTTATCTGGTGAATTAGTTTTTACATGATAGTATAGTATTTAAACATCAACCAAATTAATATTTCACATAACATTTCAGAAGTTCTAAGTATTGGAAGTCAAGAAATCCTAGTAGGATCAATCTAAAAGTTGTACCTTGGCATAAAAGTCATATTAATAATTTTGCTTGTTGAAATAACAATATCCATCTATATAACAAACCTCTTCTGAATCACTGGTGTAATCACTCTCTGATGGATTATGATCCTGTTCTTTGGCTATTTTTAGTACTGTGTCTACCGCTACTTCCAACTTGGCTCTCAGGTCTCTGTTAATCACATGAAAACATCAATCCAGAGAAATATTTCTAAATAAGAAACGCTATAGATCAAGCCGGTATTGCAGGGTTGTCTATAGATCAAGCAGGTATTGCGGGGTTGGCTTTTCGTATTATTATTTTTGATGCAGATAACACAATGATACAGGTTACTCTTGTATATGACTGTTGGTAACATTTTCCACATCCACTAAAATACCAGTATTTATAACAGCATGTACAATAAGATGCTAAAGAGACAATTGCGTAGTATTGAACTTACCCCCAGTGATTACCCTTAGCTGTCCTCTTTAGAAGGTTCCTCTGAAACTCCCTGCCTCCACATCCCAACTGGCTTATAGCAAATATCTGAAGTATAGCTAGAGCTTTCTTCATGATTGATACCGTCTGATGATGTAAGTTAGCTGACTGGAAATACAATTGGAAAGATTCATTTATTCCAAACCCATCAAACTACTGTAATATCTTGTAGGTGTAGTAATTGTGAAGGTGGTTTACGTTGAAGGCAATAAAGCTGCGTACACATCAATGCAGAAAATGACAATGACAAGAGTGTAATAAAAACCCGAGAGGTCCATGTCTCCCACCATCGATACGATAGATAGTAGGGCAACATGAAAGGTTTATAAAATGTTGTATTTAAAAACGTACATTGAATGATGGGAACTTTTGTTTGTGTATTGAGTGCTTAAGAAATTTGTTATATTATCTGAGAATTTCGAAATAAGAGATAGTTTAGTTCTGACATGTAAACAGTGTGAAATATGTTGAATAGTGATATGTGCAGCTCATGTCATGCCAAAAACAAGCAAATGCTACGCAGTCATTGCTACTCTTTTTCCGATTGTCAGTTGGTGAAATCGTTCTTCAGCTATTGCAGCCATAAGATTAGAATGGCTGAACCAAGGCCATGGTAACCATATTGTATCATGCAGATGGGTTTAACACAATCCCAACCGTTGTCCCACTAATAAGTTTGATGTGAATCGCCCAAATTGTTTTTAGTTATTGCAGTGACCAGCTTATTTAGCATGGCAGTCAAATTGGATTATGCAGGTTGCTGAAAATGCATCCTAGCCATCATCTCACTCATATCAAACCACTGTCCAAGTTTGATATGAATCGGACGAATAGTTTTGAGTTATTGCAGTCACATGCTGATGTATCATGATTCAATAGGGATCAAGACCATGGCGGCCATATTGGATTATGCAGGTTGCCAAAAACAATCCCAGCCATCGTCTCACTCATACCAACCCACTGTCCAAGTTTGATGCGAATAGGAATTCCAATTGGGATGGCATATGCCATATGCCATCCTTTCTTTGGCGAGTTCGAAAATGGATGCCAGCGAGTTCCTAGGAGTTCCAACTCGCCGCACTATGCCACACTGTTTGGAATGCCTCATGCCAGTTACTAGTATGCCCTAATTTCAAGAAGCTCCCATATTGCAGTCACAAGCTTGGTACCATGACTGAATAGGGGTTAAGGCCTCAGTGGCCAATGCAGCCATATCGGATAACGCAGGTTGCTGGAAAACAATCCCAGCCATCCTCTCACTTATACTAATCCACTGTCCAAATGGTTTTGGAGTTACTGCAGGCAAAAGCTTATGTAGCATGGCTGAATAGAAGTTGAGTCTATGGTGGCCATATTGGATTACAAAGGTTGCCGAAAAGCAATCCCAGGCATCTTCTCACTCATACCAACCCACTGTCCAAGACTGATGTCAATCGGACAAATTGTTTTTTAGTTATAGCAGTCACAACCATGGGTAGCATAGCTGAATAGGGTAAAGGCATCAGCGGCCATGGTGACCTTATTGGATTACATAGGTTGCCGGAAAACAATCCCAGTCATCCTCTCAGTCATATCAACCCACTGTCCAATTTTGATGTAAATTGAACAAATTGTTTTTGAGTTATTGCAGTCACAGGCTTAGGTAGCATGACTGAATAGGGTCAAGGCCTCGGCAGCCATATTGGATTTCGTAGGTTGCCGAAAAACAATTCCAGCCATCCTCTCAATCATACCAACCCACTGTCCAAGTTTGATGTCAATGAGACAAATAGTTTTTGAGTTATTGGTGTCAGAAGGAAAGTGTGACGGAATGAAGGAATGACGGAAAGACGGATGGAGCAAATCCCTAAGTACCCCTCTGGTTTCCAGTGGGGGACAACTAGATAAACTAGTGACATGACATACCTGTTTTGACTTAGCACTTTGTAGATTGGATTTATGACTGAACCTATCCCTGGATGAGTGATCAACCTGTAACAAACAATAGGAACTCCAGATACGAAATTTCACGAACAGACAAAGTACCCAAAATCCCAAATTGAAATCCAAGAGCAGAGAAAATTTTAATGATCATCCAATCAAGACCAGATGTTATCTTCATATTTAGCTACTTATTACCCCTTCAATCACACAAGAACAGCACAAGGATTATCAGTTTGATAGAAAAAACAGAACTGGGTGAATTATTGCACAAGTTACTTTTCCATACATTTTATACTGCTGGATTGTCTCCCTTTGACTGTGAGAGTGGACCTTCACTTACCGTACATGCCGCACCATGCTGTGCACATCTCTCTTTACCTAATGGACCTGGGCTTTCGGCTTCACCTGGAGATGGATGGAATATGACAGTGTATTTCTGCATTGTATCATGGTCAAAATGAATTATGACAGAGTATCTATCCCACATCACTAACCCCCCCACTTCCAAACTAAAGATTCAGGACACAAAAAACTTATTTCAAATCACTATTCACAAGTCCTGTAGTAATTAAGGAGTGGTACACCACTACAAAAAGGGTCAGGGCCATCATGGTGGGTAAACTAGATTAAGATGAAAACAATAAAAACATCTCACCTTGTAGAAACTGAATGAATCGCTCGAGGTCAACAATTTGGGTTTTCAGTTGGTCCACCAATTTCTCTTTCACCTTCCCTGGGTTTATTATCTGTGTAAAAATAACAAGTCAGCAAATGGATATCCTTTGTAGATTCCATTCTCAGAAGAAGTTGTCTAAAATATTGTACTTTTAGAGCATTTCAAAAGAATTTCAAAGAGATCTGAAATATTAAGATGTTCAGCTTTCATTGTGGAAGATGTCATTTGTCAAACCAGTAACACTGATTATCATCACTACTAATACCACCACAACAGTCTATGTTACTACTCAATGCATAAAGTGTCTACATGTATTTGGTATATGGAATATGAGAAAAAATGTCATTCTTTCAAAGTGATCTGAACACTGATCCTGGATGTGTTGACTTACTTGGCTTACAGCATGGTCAACAATCTGTCGAAGCTCTTCAGGGCTGAAACAAATAAAGAGTAGAATGTAATCAATCCTGAATTGACTTTGATTACTCCTAGTCTGTCAAAATTCACCTTTCATTTGTTCACATGCTACAGATGATTGTATCCAGAAGAAAAGACTTGGACATCGTAGAATCAGTACCCAGTTCACAAAACTGTTTCACATTTTTCGAGATATTTTCATGCCCCACAAAGGATACTTTGAACGATGTCAAACTTGAAGCCACCATGCTCTAGAAACCATGTTCAAAAGGATATAAATGGCCTTTTATATATCTATATGTCAGTGTGAAAAAAATGCCTTAAAGTCATATTTTACTACGTGTAGTATGTTACCATTGTTATATTCATTGACCCACTCATGTGAGCTTCCTGTAACCTGTCTGGGACTTGAAATGAATACAAATACAAAAGGTACAGATCGTCATACTTCTTTAAAGCACTGAACAGTGGAGGTCTAGGTCCAATGCTCTGTTTTCATTCATCACAAAAATAGATCCACAACTGTACACTAAGATAATATAGACTTTACTGATGATATATGAATCAGTTGAAATGATTTTTGAGAGAGAAAGAATAAATTGGTTGTCAGCGGGATTCGAACCCACGACCCCAGCTCAATGAGCCGATGCTCTACCGACTGAGCTATGATGGCCCATAGGTATTACACCTGTTGATTGTCCCTGTGATGATCAATCTTCTGTCTCGGTGTTGCCTTGTGTGCAACTGGCTTTATAATGAAGAAATGATATTTGGTAGGGTGTATAGCCCACCACTGAGCAAAAATACATACGAAATGATTTTTGAGAGAGAAAGAATAAACTGGTCTTCCGCGGGATTTCGAAACCCATGACCCCGGCTCAATGAGCCGATGCTCTACTGACTGTGCTATGACGGCCCACAGATATTACACCCGTTGATTGTCCCTGTGATGATCAATCTTCTGTCTCGGTGTTGCATTGTGTGCAACTGGCTTTATAATGAAGAAATGATATTTGGTAGGATGTATAGACCGCCACTGAGCATATATACATACGAAATGATATTTGAGAAGGAAAGAATAAATTGGTTGTCAGTGGGATTCGAACCCACGAACCTGGCTCGACGTGCTGATGCTCTACTGACTGATAAGATTCAGCGCTTACGTTAGTTTGTCAAAGTGCTGCAGATCAAGGTCCATCTTGTGTTTGAGTTGATCGATAATCACCCTCTGTTTCTCCATCACTCTACTGGTTGGTAGTTCAGCCTCTCCTGTCTTTATAGTTACAATGTTACAAAAGTTACTCACGATGAATAGCAAACAGTTACATCATTATGATGACAATAACCAATACTAAAACATTTCCACAATGATATTCCCTCTTTACTGTTGATCAGGTCTATACACACCCAAGTCCTCCATTGTGAAAACATGGGCATAGCAGAATGATATCATGGCGGAGAACACCACTTCTCCATCTGTGTCCATGGTGGTAATATGTCATGTTAAGAGCAGATCCTGGGTGACTAATGCATGTATTGTTGTCCACTCTGAATATGATAAGTCACTGTCACAGACATAGAAAAAGTGGTACCTGCTACGGGCATGATGTTTTTGGTCTAACATGAATACAGATCTTACAGATTCTGACTAAAGGTAACACCCAGTGACCCCATTAATTTTTAATAGTCTAATGATCAAAACACTGTTCTCAAACTCAACACTAACTACGTACTCCTCATAAATATACATCACGCAGGAAATCCTTGAACTATACTGAGAGCAGTGACAGTCACACATGTACAACTGCATGAAATTAACAAAGTGAATAATTAAGCAATGATATGCTCAAAAGTTTTATGACAATACATTCATTTACAAACCTCATAAGCATATAGTTCAAGATCTTCAAGCTGAGATTTGAGTTGATCGATCAGTTTTTTCTGTTTTTCTCGTTGCTCACACATCTTAGTCTCGTGTTCTTGTTCATTCTGAAGAAAAATCATCAAAAATATTGTATACTAGCTATAATACAGGCAATACAAATACAGAACCATAGGTTTGGGTAACTATAACAGTTTCAAATGACAAGACATAATAAGCATCAACATACTCTCATACCAAGGCTGGAAATGGGTACCTGCCAAATTTTAAAACACTCCTGCAGATCATGCTGAACTACTCCAGCTTGAATCTCCATTTACAAAGGTAAAGAGGTCATGGTGCAGAACATTTCTCAAAATAGGGGTGACAAGTAGTTATGACAGGTGCTTATTTCCAGGCTTGCATACAAGCTGAATAATGTAGATATTTGGTAACTGAAAAACATAATTTTGTAATCCTTTTTCAGATTCTCGTCTTAAGTGACCTTGGCTTTGACCTTTTGACCTCACAATTAATAGGATTCTTCAATGTCTCATATAAGGTATACCCAACATTTAGTGTCGATCCCAAACCTGGAACAGGAGATATCACACAGATGATAAAAGACAGGAGGATGAATATGTACACACACCTCAAAATTTATAGGCTCCATACTTTTGAGGCATCCTCAAAATTTGACCGTATGACCTCAAAATAAATAGTTTCTTATCTGTCCCATGGGTAAGGTACATGTATACCCAAAGTTTTGAACCCATTCATACCCCAGAACTAACTTAACCTATTGACCGTCAAGTAAAATAGGTTTCTTCTTAGCCCCATAACCAGCAAGTGACCGTGTACTCAAAGATTTGTACCAATCCATATCTTAGGAATATTTCTGCTGATTTCCTGGCCAAAGTAACCTTGACCGTTTACATTTTGACCTGAAAATAGAGTTCTCCTTTGTCCCATGGACAATGTATACACAACGTTTTAGCATGGACTGAAAAGTTAACGAATGGATGAACAGATTGACGGATATTGTGATTGCGATATATGACCTCATCTATCAACGGGCATATAAAAATACATAATGATATTTAATACAAACTTGTTAAATTGAGGCCAAGGTCAAAGGTAAAGGTCATTGTGACCCCAAAATCAGAGGTCAAAAGGTCAAGGCTCAATGAATGTCCAAATAAGGCTATGCTGTATGTTGGGAAAGCTAATTGCTGCACTCCAAAATGGTAATCTGTGCTGGTATGTTGTTATATTGAACCAATTTTGGCTTTTGTTTGTTCCTCCAAGAATATCTTTTGATATATTGATCGCTTTCAAACTTGACATAAGCTCTATCAACTTCAACTTATTGGGGTTACAATGGTCACCCTACAACTGAAAGTTCACAGGTTATCCCAAATGGGACATATCACAAGGTCACTGTTCAAGTCACAGTGTTTTGTAGGTCTCAAAAACCACGTATTTACAAGTATATGTATAAGATGGAGATAAAGACTAGTAATTTAGCTACCAGTTCTTTCTTGATTTGTTCAGCTTCGAGCTGACATCCTCGTATATCTGGTATTCCTTTGAATGCAAACTCCTCTAGGTCTTTCAGCAATGCCTGCAAATACATGAATACCCAAACCTAAATGAATCATGAAAATTTAGCTGATCGGATAATATTCTTTTTCCATTAATTTATTTCAGCTTTAATCATGTTAATGGACAAGTGTAATGCTTTCATATAAAATACGAAGTGTCTTTCATATTGGGATCAAATACACTCCATAAATCATGTTCCCGGTTGTAATATTTTTTGCTCTGGTCATAATAAAGTTCAAAGTATTATATGTATATTTTTAAGGTTTACCTCTTTATCCTCGGGTGGAGCATCCACTATCTGTTTCAGTCTGAACTGGACTTGAGCAAAGTGTGTGGTGAGAGCCAAGAGGGAGGAGTTCAGCATCTCCTGTTCCTCTTCCAATCTCTGTAACTGCTCTGACTCGCTCACCTGACTGAATAGCAACAACCACCACACATCATTAATACACCAACAAGATGATCCTGTATGCCCATATAATCTGCACCAATTACTTCCCAAACTCAACACCAATTTAATTTTTTATCTTGGGCTCGATCAGGAAAACAAGAGTGAACTAGTATGAGAAACTTTGACACAATGTTATAAATGCGAGGGAAAAGGAAATAAATGTAACACTGTAATGTCATCTGTTGTTTTCTCACATGTCTCATGAACATAGTAAAAACACCAGAAGTAACAACTTTTGACACGTCTGATGGCATGAGTGAGAATGTTGTTAGTACTATTAGACATTTCTAACAGAAAACTGAACTTAATTTCCCGACTACATGTTCAACATTTTAAATAGCCATAGATTAGAGACAAGATTTTCACTGCATTACTTTTATTCAGGTTGTTTGAGGTTTCATTCAAATGTGTGAGAAGTGCCAGATTATTCTGAATGAAAACTCTGAGTCCCCCATAATCTGGATATAAGAGTACAATGTGAACAGTTCAATCACTAAATCAGATACATTGGCATACCCAAATTAAAGGATTCAGATTGTGTTATTATTCCAGTATAAATATCATAACTTGAAGGCTACTGACCTGGGTTTGTATGTATGCAAGATACGGTACTATGATACAATTATTTTACATTTGTTTTACATTTCAAGCCCTGACATCTTTCTTTTCACAAAGATACCATAAATGTGTCTAAACCAATATTCCTACGAAGTAGGCTACAGATCGCAAATTGTCCGGTAATGAGTGAGTCAGTCAGTCAGTCCATCCGAATCCTTTCGTCGGCAAAATAAGGAGAACCGTTGACATTAGAACCTTGATTTTTGGCATGAGCGTGCATTAGGGCATTGTTACCAGCAAGTTCTGATCTGAAATAATTCTGATTAAAATTAGATTTATAACTAGAGGTTCCGCTTTGACCCTTGAGTTGCCGCTCCGGCATGAAGCCTATGCTGGTTGTTTTTTGGGCAAAAACATACGTCTCCCCCAACCTCCCACCTTGCCTTGAATGGGCACATAATTTAAGGGAAAGTGCTATAAAATGAATGTAGCAATAAGTATCTTAAACAAAGCTGCGTATCTAAAAATATTAATTACAAAGAAGCGATTTTCATTGTATATACATGTACAAGTAGATGAACGGTTGGACGGACATCGGACACAGATGAATGCATGCACACATACACTAAAACCTGATCAAATGCGGGGGCTATCCCAATGAAGCTTCTATCCAAGTTTGGTGAAATTCCATCCAATAGTTCTCAAGGTATCTTGCAGACAAAGCCTGTATATACATGTACAAGCAGATGGACGGACGGACGGACGGACGGACACCGGACGAATGCAGGCACACACACCAAAACCTAGCCAAATGAGGGGGCTATCCTAATGAAGCTTCCATCCAAGTTTGGTGAAACTCTGTTCAGTAGTTCTCCAGATATCTTGCAGACAAGCCCTGTATATACATGTACAAGTAGACGGACGGACGGACACCGGACATGGATGAATGCACGCACACACACCAAAACCTAATCAAATGAGGGGGCTATCCCACTATAGCTTCTACCCAAGGGGAGTGAGATTCCGTCCAGTAGTTCTCAAGATATCTTGCAGACAAGGCCTGTACATACATGTACAAGTAGACGGACGGACGGATGGACACCGGACATGGATGAATGAATGCACGCACACACACCAAAACCTAATCAAATGAGGGGGCTATCCCACTATAGCTTCTATCCAAGGGGAGTGAGATTCCGTCCAGTAGTTCTCAAGATATCTTGTAGACAAGGCCTGTACATACATGTACAAGTAGATGGATGGACAGACGGACACCGGACACGGATGAATGCACGCACATACACCAAAACCTAATCAAATGAGGGGGCTATCCCAATGAAGCTTCCGTCCAAGTTTGGTGAAATTCTGTCCAGTAGTTCTCCAGATATCTTGCAGACAAGCCCTGTATATACATGTACAAGTAGATGGACGGACGGACAGACACCGGACATGGACGAATGCACGCACACACACCAAAACATAATCAAATGAGGGGGGCTATCTCACTGAAGCTTCCATCCAAGTGTGGTGAAATTCCGTTCAGTAGTTCTCAAGATATCTTGCAGACAAGGCCTGTATATACATGTACAAGTAGATGGACGGACGGACGGACACCGGACACGGATGAACGCATGCACAAAAACCAAAACCTAGTCAAATGAGGGGGCTATCCCAATGAAGCTTTCATCCAAGTTTGGTGAAATTCCATCTAGTAGTTCTCCAGATATCTTGCAGACAAGCCCTGTATATACATGTATAAGTAGATGGACGGACGGACGGACGGACACCGGACACGGATGAATGAACCCACATACACCAAAACCTAATCAAATGAGAGGGCTATCCCAATGAAGCTTCCATCCAAGTTTGGTGAAATTCCATCCAGTAGTTCTCCAGATATCTTGCAGACAAGCCCTGTATATACATGTACAAGTAGATGGACGGACGGACGGACACCGGACATGGATGAATGCACGCACACACCAAAATCTAATCAAATGAGGGGGCTATCCCACTAAAGCTTCCATCCAAGTGGGGTGAAATTCCGTCCAGTAGTTCTCAAGATATCTTGCAGATAAGGCCTGTATATACATGTACAAGTAGATGGACGGACGGACGGACACCGGACATGGATGAATGCACGCACATACACCAAAATCTAATCAAATGAGGGGGCTATCCCAATGAAGCTTCCATCCAAGTTTGGTGAAATTCCATCCAGTAGTTCTCAAGATATCTTGCAGACAAGGCAAGGGGACGGACAGACATCCATCCAGACATCCAGACATCCAACCAGACAGACAGACAGACAGACAGCACAAACACTAGATGTCTCCCCCCAACATAGTTGGGGGAGACATAATTAACACTTCAGTATATTGTTATATATATGTAAGCTGTAGCCTGTAACGTGTATCCTGTTTCACATCCAAACATGTCATCATTGCCAAGAAAACTGTGGTCCGTTTTGCTCCAGCGTTTTATCGCATTTAATGACTAGGCCTATCAGTTACTCTCCGGCTAAAAATACCCTACTGCATATACCCTCAAAAATTCAGTGCTGTTTGCACAACGAAGCTGAGGTGGTTTAACGTTTATCATAAAGAAAATCACCGATCAACTGCCATAGAATATAATGTGAAACAAGGAAACCGGAATAGTACATTCATCAGATTGCCGATACCCAAAATGTGTTGTCTCATATATCTAGATAACAACGTGATGTAGAGACGCTATTTATTCGTCTTTGTACCGGTTATGCTCAGGAGAATCACATAGAATCATTATTATCTTGTGCATAGAAGGTGTTGGTCTCGAGTTGAATTACCGTAAACTACATAAATGCTACCTTTCTATACTATAGTACTATATATAAAAATTTGGTGTATTGTTGGGAAAATAATGTGATTTAAAAAGTTGTTTTGATCCTGGACAAGGGCACTAAAAACCACTAAAGAGATGTAGATGTATTTTCACACGTAAAGCTTGAAATCTAGTGAACCTATATTATTCAATGTGTTTCCTTTAAAAAAAAATGTAAAATTAAATCGGTGATCGTTATTTATTTTGGAATGAAGGCGCATTAGGAGACTGTTACCAACAAGTTCTGAGCTGACCTATTTTTGATGGAAATTTCTGGTGATTTTTGATGAAAATCAGTGGCGATTCTGACTTGGGCGGTGCCCATATTAATATAGGCAGGATTTCAACTGGGGGTGGGGATTTCCAAGAGTTCAGTTCGCGTTCGAGTCCTAATGCCTACTGTAGTAGGTCCTGTGACGTTAGTCACACTGCTCATGTTTTCAAATCTACATGCAATTTCTAAAAGGATCACGATCCTCTATCATTTACTGTGAATTCAAGGGTTAAAGAATGACATTTCTCTAAGTTTTACATGGGGATAGCAGATCTATATCATTCTGTGGATACAGGTTGATCAGATCATTATAACAACCTAACATAACACATGGTCTCTGTCAGCTTCGATGTTCTAGTACCATATATACCATGTATACAGAATGTTGATACATTCAGAGATATATGTTGGATGACCATAAAACTAAACAGGTGGTCTATATGTTCACAATGCATGACAAATTCAATACAATCTCACATGTACAACATACATACATGTATTATATTACATCTACCATATAACCATTATGTGTGGTAAGCTTGCAATCCGATAGTAACCCGAGAGCTATAATATCACGAATATTGATTTCAACTACAGCAAAGTCTAAACATATTGAAAATTATGTTGTAAAGATATTTTGTATCTTGTACCAAATTGTTTATTATTTACCAACATGTATTATTTCCAG
>JAVTVY010034410.1:0-13907 GCA_036873755.1 Hanleya hanleyi
AGGGGGTTATGTTTTGATGACCCGCTACATATTTTCTAATAATTATTTGGGCTGTCTAAACTGTCTCATTTATTACTCAGCAGTTGAAAGCGAAGTTATATATTAGCGGGATATATGGTGGTTTTCCAACTCTGTAACATCGCCTGGGGACGATATTCAAATATCAAATCGAAAACGTACTCGCGGGTATGTTTGATTACAGAGCAATGTTTTTTTCAATACTGATTCAATCTGCATGGAATATGCCGTGTATCAGTGAACATTGTTATCATTACTTTATTATATGTAACTGAAATTCGTTTTAAGATAAAAACTGAACAAACTAGTCTCTGTTAAAGAATATGTGAGAGCAGGACATAGGTAATAGGTTCGGCATATCTTCTTAATGAATAGTTCGTCTTTACCTGTTTTACTATATATCTCTCAAGAACAACTGTATCAGTTTTTCACAGAGTTAGTGATTGTAGCTCAGCTTTCATTTGACTGCCAAATATGAGTTTCAACAAAAAAATACGCTGTTCCTTATTGTGCGGCGCTTTTGTGTCAAACGGGCGTGAATGGGAATTGTAAAAGCTACAGAATGAGTGCTACAATAAATCCAGGTAACTTTAATATCATTGCATATTTACTTGCCGCATACAGTATCATTGCTAAATTCAAATTGGCGGCCTTGACTATCGTCAAAAATATTAAATTTGTCATGATATTGGTAGTAATTTCAGATGTCACTGTCATGACTGTACAACTCAAGCTTCATCAAATTTACTGCAACAGTTTCATGTTGAGTTTTCAGCTTGTTTAAGTAATCGTTCTACTAGAGCTTTTCAGATCTCAGTGTACACCCCAAGCTTCATCAAATTTACTGATATATAGTTGATATTTCAGCCTGTTTAAGTAATCTTTATACTAGAGCTCCATAAATTGATAAATTACGAAACAATAATTGATCTTGTTCAAAATGCACACTCGCAAAGCAAATATTCACAGCAATGCTGATCAATTTGGCTAAATCAATTTCAAATTTCTAAAAGGTCCCTTGAAGCGGAAATGGGTCCCATTATCTGTAAAAGAGGGACATTGGATCACAGATCAGGAAAACCTCGGCCCACGATGATGAGTTTTGATGTGAAACATTTTGATTTTGATAATTGTGCACTCACGAGGTTTAGATAAATGCCCCCGAATAATAAAACGATTCCTTCATTGAACGACACCTTGTCCCTGTCATATTCAATTTATCTCTGATTATTAGTGCACGGTTTTATATTCCTAAATGATTTAAACGAAATTTTTCAGCCTTGATTGTGACAAGTATATTCATCACTATGCTTAGCATTTGCATTGATAACTATTTGCAAAGGCAAGTCATTTGACCTCAAGATATTTGTCAATTTAATTAATAATGATGCTGAACTGATTCTTGATGATGTACACAGACTCCATTCTTCAAATGTCAATACTAACCTTCTGTTCTCAATTCCGGTCTACCATCCGCTGACTGCGAATGGCTGTAACCAGTCAGACTTATACATTTCATACTTAGCTCATTGGGTCCTCAATATCGAGCTATGAACGTGTAAAGAATTAAGCGAATAACTCGATTACTTCCTCAAATGTATGAATGATGGTAATTATGCCTTTAGTGTGAAGTTTTCCTTCTTGAAATCGGCGAAAGGCTGTAACGCGCGGGAGGGCGGGAGTGGGTTAAATCTGATAATATGAGATGAACAGGCTGAAGTCAGGCTAAATCGATGCTAGAGTGCTAGATGTGTATTTGAGTTCCGCGAAACGTCCCGTATTAAGCGTGACCCATGCGTCTGGCTTACTTTTTGCACGACGTATAGTAGAATAATGTTTAAAATTGACCAGGACAAAAAGTATCCGGTACGATATGTTGTAGATGATTTTGATGTTTGTGGGTTTTTTTTAATAATTAAAATATATTAAAGAAGCAGTTGTTTTGGGGCTATTACTGCTGTTTAAAGGGGATTTCCAACTACTATAATTGGAAATCAGTTGTCAGAACTTGTTACCCAATCCTTTTACCATTTTGAAGGTAATAAAATATGTTTAAACTAAACTACTATAATTGGGTAACTCTGTACTAAAGCTACTGATCTGTCATGCATGAGTGATTTATATCGTATCACTTTGTTGTTTTTAACAGCACAGCTCTTTTCAATGCCTTTACCACGTGGTCCGTCTGGGAAGGTACTTTATGTCACCAACCTATAAATCAGCTCACCAGCTCGAGGATGATTGTCTTCAACAGCCGTGTTCACTCAATCCCACCGGCTATTAATCTTCTGACGTGGTACACTTGAATTGTGAAACTGAAGTGAATATTCCCTGGCACCATGCCAACTTCCGTAACACCATACTACCTATTTATTTGTGTTCATTTGTAAATTGAACACAGGCCATGTAATATCATACAGTTAAGATACAAGAACACTTCTACTTTTTGTCCCCCGCCGCAACGCGGCCGGGGACTTTAAAATGGTTCTTGCTTCTATGTGTCCGTGCATGCACGGACATGTCCGTGCAAATACTTCGTAAGCAATAACTTCTAAATGCTTTGTCGTATTCCTCCGAAATTTGGCATCTGCATTCTTTGCGACAAGACGTCTCTTGGTATTACGTTTCAGCAAGATCCGCCTGTAGGTGGCGCCACTGGGGTCTTACTTCTATGTGTCCGTGCATGCACGGACATGTCCGTGCAAATACTTCGTAAGCAATAACTTCTAAATGCTTTGTCGGATTCCTCCGAAATTTGGCATCTGCATTCTTTGTGACAAGATGTCTGTTGGTATTACGTTTCAGCAAGATCCGCCTGTAGGTGGCGCCACTGGGTCTTGTTCCAATCTTTAGTGCATGTCCGTGGATGTTCGTGCGAATGCTTCATAAGCGATAACTCCTAAATGCTTTGTCGGATTCCTCCGAAATTTGGCATCTGCATTCTTTGCGACAAGACGTCTGTTGGTATTACGTTTCAGCATGATCCGCCTGTAGGTGGCGCCACTGGGTCTTGTTCCAATATTTAGTGCATGTCCGTGCAAATACTGCATAAGCGATAACTCCTAAATGCTTTGTCGGATTCCTCCGAAATTTGGCCTCTGCATTCTTTGCGACAAGACGTCGCTGGTATTACGTTTCAGCAAGATCCGCCTGTAGGTGGCGCCACTGGGTCTTGTTCCAATCTTTAATGCATGTTTGTTCAAATCCTTCGCGAGCGATAACTTTCGAACAATTTGTCGGATTTCTTCGAAATTTGGTAAATGCATTCCCTGCGACAAAACACCGTTGGTGATGCGTTTCAGCAAAATCCACTCGGAGGTGGCGCCACTAGAGTTCATTCCATTATTCCATGCTGCAAGTGATAACTTAGAAACACTTGGTCGAATTTCTTTGAAATATCCTACATATGTACCTTTCTGGGTAACATGAGAAACGTTGCGGCTCATCGGATTCTTCTCAAATTTGGCATGCATTTACCATGCCAGGAGCTGTTGCTTGGGATTGCCTTTCGCTCACTTGCACTCACAGGTGGCGCCACCTGGTGGCAACATCACAAATTCGTTTCCGGGTAATAACTTGAAAACTGACCATCGGATTCTTCTCAAATTTTGTATGAATGTACCGTGACATAAGATGTCGCTTGATGCATTTCACTGACTTGCGCCTAGAGGTGGCGTCACCCGGTGTCAAAATCTAAATTTGGTTTCTGGGCAATAACTTGAGGACCCTCATCGGATTCTTCTCAAATTTGGTATGCAGATGTCCCCACGATACCATGTTCCTTGGGATTGTATTTTCCCGCTTCTGCCTACAGGTGGCGTCTCCTGGTGGAAAAATTTGTTTCCAGGCAATAATTTGGCAACTGCTCATCAGATTATTCTCAAATTTTGCATTCATATGTGACCCGCCCCAAATAACATGAACACCGGTGGGCATCTAGTACCGGCAATAACTTGAGGAGCCCTCTTCAGAGTCTCAAAGTTCATATGCCGATACCATGACATGAGATGTCATTTGGGATTGTGTTTTGCCTGCTTGCACCTACAGGTGGTGACTCCTTGTGGCAAAGTCTAAATTTGGTTTCTGGGCAATAGGTTGAGGATGCCTCCATATTCTTGTCAAATTTTTTTTTTTTTATTTGACATATATACAAAACATATACATAGACGATCACTTGTACAAATACATACTAAACAAAAACAAAACAGACATACATACAAACAAACATAAAATGAGTCGGATGCAATATCTAATTAGTTATACCCCACCGATATTTATACAGAGTAGCTATTTCAAGAGTCCGTATTTTTTTGGTTTTATTTGATAGCCCTTAATAGCTGCTCACTTGAGGGAGATAAACTTTATCGATAAAATAGCAAATCATGTAACAGAACCTGTAACTTGGCAGCGAAGTATTCAATTGAGAAAATATAACACTTTCTTATCTTATTATTTTAATTCTTAGCAATACTAATATTATACTACATGTTTTCTGTGGAAGGCTTGAAGAGATGCTTAAACAGAGCCCACTTGTCGTATTTTTCTTCAACCATGCAAATGTTTTTTGTGAGCACTTCGTAGTTGCATTGCTTGTCAATTTTACTTAAAAGCACATGAAAGTCGAGCTTTTTACCAGAGAATTTATTAGAGTAAATATATTGCTTTGTTATAACCATGATGGTGTTGAGGGCACATTGTTTTCTATCCCAACCCAAAATTATATTTTTTTCAGTAATTGTGTCCTTCATTTTCATTTTTTCTTGCAGCCATTTCTCCAAGTCCTTCCACAATCTTTTAACATGCGTACAATAAATAAATAGATGTTCTATTGTTTCCTTTGCTTCTTTGCAGTAGTCACAAAGTTCGCTCTGACTCAGTGAGATTTTATATAGGAAAGACTTCGTTGCTGTAATACGATGGAGGATCTTATATTGAATATCTCTTAATTTTGTATATTTGTAGCAATGAAAATTCGAAATAAAGGCGTTTTTCCAGTCCGAGCTGTCAGTTTGTAAGATATTTTCCCATTTCTCCTCAGCATTTGATTTAAAAATTTCATCACTATTTAATATGTCGTAGAAACGCCTGCATCCCTTCCTCGTGCCTGCCAAAACACGTAGACTCTGCGGAATTACGGGTGTATACAAGTGTTTTTTACACAGAAGAGACTCTGCAGATACTTTATCTATCCAACATTTAGGTATATTCTTCATTAGTTTAGCAAAGTCTAGGTTTAACAATCACAAAAAGTTTCTCAAGGAAAGAGGTATTTGTCTTCCAACCAATCATAGCGATATACCAAAAATATACTGGACTCCCAAAATGCATAAATCACCATACAAAGCTAGATTCATAGCTGGTTCTAGAAGCTGCACCACCAAGCTTCTTTCAACCCTATTGACGAGGGCCCTTCAGGAGGTAAAAGCATTTTGGGAAAGGTATTGCGCCACTATTTTCAAGAACTCTGGCGTTGAATGTATGTGGATATTGAAAAACTCAAAATGTCTTACGGAAGAACTTGATGCTAAAGGTCACATACCGTACAGACATGTATCCACATGGGATTTCTCGACTCTCTATACTACAATCCCTCATCAGGACCTTATTGACCGTATAAGTTCATTAATAGTATCTGTGTTCATGAAAACTGATCGTAGATATATTAATGTCGGAAGCCATAAAGCATTCTTTAGCTCGACTACATACAAGAGATATCATTCATGGGATGTTTCTTTGTTTATAGAGTTTCTCATTTAATTTTAATTTCTCATTAAAAATATATATGTGAAATTTGGCAACACAATATATCAGCAGCATATAGGTATTCCAATGGGTACTAATTGTGCACCCCTGTTGTCTGACCTGCATCTGTTCTCTTATGAATATGACTATATGCAGGCGCTTTCAAAAACCGATCCATTCAAAGCCCGTTCCTTCTCATTCACCAAACGCTATATAGACGATCTTCTCGCTGTGGATAATCGCTATATAAATGACGCAGTGAAGGATATATATCCACCTTCACTGGATTTGAAGGAAACTACAGATAGCCCTACAGGCACATCATATTTAGATCTCTATCTCTATAAAAATGAAGCGGGCATTCTCTCTCGTCGACTTTATGACAAAAGAGATGATTACAATTTCGACATCGTAAACTATCCCTTTCTGGATAGTAATATTCCAGTGGGACCTGCATATGGCGTATACATATCTCGCTTAGTAGCATTTGCTAGATCCTGTGTTAAATGTGATGATTTTAATCAACGTCACAAAACATTGTTGCAGAAACTTATAAAACAGGGCTATTCCACCAAGCGCCTCCACTCAAAGTTTCTCAAATTTGGCGATACATATCGCATGCTGATAGCAAAATACGAACGTAGCGTGCAAGATCTATGGGGCTACGTTTCGTAACATGTGTCTAATTCCGCTTAACCCGGGGCTAGGGGCCGTATGAGCCCATGTACTTCAAGATCATCGTGGTACTCATATGAACAGTCACAATCAAAGCGTGACTGAGATACATCATTTTTAGATGACGACTCTATAACGAATATTATGGATTAAGAATACTGATCAGCGATACGGATTTGATATTTTGGAACATCATGATGTCTTGCCGGCATCATTGAAAATTGTTGACCGCTTCTCTCTTGCAGGAAACAAGCCTATGTTTATGTATACTTTTGTCTTTTTGAATTTGGTGCTAATACTGTTATATGGAAATGGAATAGGTCTTTGGATTATGGACGCGGATATTCTCTAATGGACGACGGCTGGATTATGAATGACGGACTAGACGCTTGTAATTTTACGTTATATTTCCCTTTAAATTTATCAAAACTCATTAGCTCGCCATTTTCATTCAACAAATCTCTAATATTTCTAATGTGTTTGTCCCACCAGTTTTTTACAAAGTAATTTGGAGTTCGGAAGTTATAGTTATACCATAGTGGTTCGTCTAAAATATCCTCTAGTCGGCCTGGTTTTAATTTTTTCTGAAATATATACCAGGACTTAAATACGTCTATCCAAAACGGATTTCGAATGTTTTCTGATACTGACTTGCATTTTTCTGCTCCAAAATTTAGAAAATCTTTTTCCAGGTTTATATTTGCCAGTGTCTGCCAGTTGCTTGGTTGAAAGATTAGTCTTTTAATCCAAGATATCTTCAAAGACTGTACACATGCATCCAAATTAACCATCCTTAAACCTCCCATACTGTAGTCACGGGTGATTATTAATCTTTTAATTCTATCATTTCCTTCATTCCAAACAAATCTATATAGCAGAGTATTAATATCTTTTAGACATTCGGGTGGAGGATTGGGCAAGGCGAGGAAGAGATGTATTAGCTTCGACAAAGCTAAAGATTTTATAACTGTAATCTTTCCTAATAATGTCAAATTTCGTCTTTTTCAACTATTCAGTTCTTTCTTTAAATCATCAATTTTTGCTAGGTAATTAAGTTTCCATATATTAGAAAAATTTACTGTTGAAAAGCTAATTCCGAGGGCTGTAAATTCGTTGACCCAGTCTAATTTCATGTTCTCAAGATATTGTACGTCAGATCCTGTCAGAGATCCCACCCATACAGCTTTTGTCTGTTCAATGTTTATTTTCAATCCAGAATATTTATAAAATTCTTGTATGCACGATAGAGCTTCGTTCAAACTTTCCTTTGAACCGTCAAGGATTAGCTGCGTGTCGTCGGCGTATTGACTAATTTTGAATTCTATTCCAGCCAGTTTAATGCCTTTTATATTTACGTTTTCCCTAATCATCGTACCAAGTACCTCAGCACATAATAAAAATAAATATGGGGAAACAGGATCACCTTGGCGGCACCCTCTACCTATATCAAAATTTTGAGAAAGATGGCCATTTTGAATTATACATGTTTTTATATTGTTATATAGCATCTTTATCCATTTTTGCATAGATTCACCGAAGTTAAGCGTTTTTATTACTTCATTCATGATTTTCCAAGAGATAGAATCGAAAGCCTTTTCAAAATCTATTAATAAGAGTAGGCCTGGAATATTTTTGTCACGGGTTTCAAATAAAATATCATAGATGGTGCGAATATTTTCCCCTATGTAGCGGCCTGGTATAAATCCCTTCTGATCTTGATGGATTAGTTTATCTAGGACTGATTTTAACCTACTGGCTATACAGGAGGAAGCCAATTTGTAAGTTACCTTCAACAAAGTAATCGGGCGCCAATTCTTCAATAGGTGGCGAGGCTTGTTTGGTTTAGGGAGACATGTAATTACGCCTTGACGCTGGACTATAGACAATTCCCCCTTTCCAAAGCCGGAGTTCACGGCTCTTATAACAAAATGACCTAAGGATTTCCAAAACACTTTGAAAAATTCAGCCGGGAATCCCGATAATCCTGGACTACGGTCATTTATCATATTTCTTAAGGCAGATGTCATCTCTGCATATGTTAACTCGCCTTCAAGATTTTGCGCTTCACGGTCTGTTTAGCTTGCTAAGGCCGAGCCCCTTTAAAAAATTAAAAGTATTTTCTTCGTTTGTTTCCTGTTTAGCATATAATTTGGAATAGTATAGCTTTTGCTCCTGGATAATATCACTTGTGTTCTATATACTGTGTCAAATTTAGTTTGCAGATAATATGCCATGAGTTGTCTCTTCGGGTTGCATTTCGGTTACATAATTTTCATGCTACATGGTAAAGAAAATATATTACAGTAGCAATCAACATTCAGTCAGCCATTCGGAGTTGATCTCAAAACCTGGGAAGGTGGAAAGACCCCTCTGCTTCTTACGCCTGTGAAGTAGCTGTTGCCATCCTCATGAATATCTTCTGAAACCGACGGCGCTTATAAATATTGCTGCCATTTTGGCGGGGGACCTAGCATCCTCTGGCTGCTTGTACTCTTACTGACCAATTCTGAACATTGGTTAATGTTTAGACATGCGGAATCAATAATCATAAAAATGTAAGTATATCCATATCGACTTTGTGGGAGCATTTTATTTCTATCAGTAATTCTGAAATGGCCCCTATTTGTTGCCATCGGTTGAAATGAAAAAAACAAAAAAAACAAAAAAAAAACACAAACACACACACACAAATGCTGACACGACGTTACTAGTGCAGAGTAGTCGAAAACTAAGTTTAGACAGGTTAGACAATATTTAAGGTGGATATAAATCCTTAATCACATACACATCCGTCTTTCAGAGTGTTCATGTTTTATTCAATTGACGCGTGAATATTACCTGCAAGTGACATCATACAACTGGGATACAAAAAAAACACCATTGATAATAATAAACACTACGCAAATTCCTGAACCCTGAATGATGTCATACATTGAGATACAAAACCAAATCCTGGTTGTATATAACTCTGGCATTTATACTAAATATAATACTGAAAATTTCAGACACTTAGGGCAATTAGTAAGAATGATACGTCAATTTATTCACACAAATACCCTTTTTCAAACGGGTGATTTTTCTTTTGTTCAAACAGCATTTCAGTTTTACCCAATTAAACCATAGGATTCGAATACAGCTACGACCGTAGGCATTTAACAACTGCGATACATATCGCTGAACAATAAATAATGATGGTTGGATAGATGTGATCAGTGTTAAGAGATATATAGCAATTCAAATACATATACCCCCTTTTTGGAAGAGAATATTTTTATCAGTTGACATTTGGATATAGTCCCAACGTGACGCCACACGATTGGATTACATAAACAAATCATGATATTATATAACTCTGCCATTATTGATGAGTAATATGTACTATAGCTAAGACCGATTGGGCTATAAATAAGAGCGACTGACCCGGATGTTTAAATTCATCTACCCCGATTTTCAGTGGAACAAAACGAATATTTGTAGGGTGTCACTTCGGTAGCAATAGAAAAAAAGTGCACCACTTTAGAACTCTACATCCACCCTGGTTAATACCCGCAATGGTCATAGAAAGGGATGGTAAAAATGAAAATTATCTTGCCGGTGGGGTGAACACATTTCTAAAATAAGGCATTCTTTCAACTTGGCTCCCAGACTTAATTAGCTTCGAGATGCCAACCTTGTTACTAAATTGTGTGTTTTGATTTTTGTCTCTATATGGTGCGATTCCCTGAGGCTTATCCCTTGTACACATCATTGTGATTGTGGTTTTCTGACTGGTAAAGATGGTAGAGAACGAAGCGCTCATTTCGGTCGGGTCTCACAGGTATGTGTTCTGAATAAAAACTTGCGTTCTATTAAAACTCCTCTCGTTTGGGCCGTCTCTTCTATATATAGGTTACATAGTTCATAGGGCTATACCATTATTGTTCTTCAATATTTGTATCTGATACAGCTCAAGCGGGTGCTTGGGGCCGTGTGGACAAACCCTTCAAGATGTCCATATGAAGAGTTTCAATAAAAAAAAGTCACTGGGATACAAAATTGCAGCGATATGCAAAATGTGGGAAAAATTGACGACGTCTGGCGGCTAAAGAGCAACCACGACTCTGACTATGACTCTGCACGAAAGGTTCCACCGCCACCTCACATTCATCCCCGAGAATACTACGGATTCTCGGACGGAGCTTTAGTAGGTATCTTGATCGCGCTTTTATTGCGGTGGTTCATGTGGAGATTATGAAGTATCCATACGACCCATAGCACCGGCTTAAGAGGAATTAGATACGCTAGCTCGGGATCTGTGATGACAGGTGTTGGTAAAAAAACTCATCTGACGTTAATGAATAGGCGTCTGAAGGGGTAAACGCATCAACAGGGGGTGAACCTGGTAAATGTAAGAATACCCAGAAAAACTAAGCTGTAATGGCTGACCTCGTATAGCTTCAATTTCCCACCAAAACAATAAACATACCTATTCGTCGAATGACGTGTACAGAGGGCAAGCCTCTGGGACTAGTCCACCAGCAAATCCTATTATATACATGTAATAAATTGGAGCAATATGTAAAAGGTGAAAAATTGACGTCTGATGACTAAAGAGCAACCATATGAATCTACAGGAAAGCTTCCCTCGGCAACCCACAGTTATCCCCGAGAATACTTCAAATTCTTGGACGTAGCCTTAGTATCTCAGTCGCGCTTTCATTGTAGCTCTTCCTGTTGAGATTATGAAGTAACCATACGACCTTCAGCCCGGCTTAAGCGGAATTAGATACTCTATCTCTGGATCTGTGATGACAGATCAGCTAAAAAAAAACTCATCCGATGTTAATGGATGGGCATCGCGGACGTCTGATGGAGCAAAAACCTCAACAAGAGGTAAACATGGAAAAGGCAAGAATACCCAGGACAATTAACCTGTAATGCCCGACGTGGTAAGGAAGTGAGAAAGGATCCAGCAAATTAATACTACCGTAATTATCTTCATAGTTCTATCCCTTTCTTATGTAAAGAAACAATCATACTGATAATCTATTTTGAGCGAAGCACAAACCACTATTTACAATCACATTGAATAAACGCAAATGCCTGAGTTTGGATATCTGAACATACAACAGCCTGGTATGGTTGGTGGCTCAGGAAAATTTAAAATTTTTGACACATAAAGGCATCTATGGCGAATTAGTTCAATTGCTTGAATATTTCTCGGACAATTTACGAATCCTCGAGGAATTTCTAATTGCGTTGAGCTGTGATCGGCAGTCTAACGACGAACTAATTTTTGCTCAATTCAGGGAAAGTCAATGCCACTGATGTATATGTAACAATGCGAAATAGAAGCGCATTTTCTCCGGATTAGATGGCAAGGGTTAACCTTTTTGAATTCGAAGAGTGTTTGCGGACACAATGCGATTATTGTCTGCTCCATGTAAAACGTCACTTATAAGCGTCAAACGCCGTGGTATTGTTGTCAAAATGACGGCTAGTCCACTTATCGGTATGTTGGCTCATTCTATGTGAAACTTAAATTCCAACTGATTGAGGCTCGTAGGGTGAACATCTCTTGTCGCTACTGCATGACCTAATTTCTCACACCAGAGTTTGTGGAACAAAAGTCTGGTTTGTGGTTAAAAAGCTGATTGTAGTACATGAAAAATCTAAAGAAATTGCTGCATAGAGCTCAAATTTGAGAGCGATTAAAATTATAAAGGATGTTACAATCAAAAGATATATGCCCTCAGTTCGAATCGTAGCTCATTGAATTTTGCACAGATCAAAGATAGGGCAAACGTGCCTTGCTAGAGTTCAGATGCATGTAAATTGCGAATCAAGCCTCAATGAAATATGCAATCCTCTGATAAATATCAGAGAATCAATCTAATTCGCCAACAAAGCTTTTATCTAAGTGTACATTTTTTTCCGAAAAACCAATCAAAACATGGGCTTTTGTTCAGTTTCAGATCTATTAGCTTCTTTTATCTCCACGGTGTCAGTTTCTCTATCGTGTTCATCAAATAGTACATCCGGATTAGTTTATTCATTCTCGATATGATCATGTGATTCATGCAGTATCAATGGGAAAATTTGAGTAATTGACACCTAATATCCGATAAGTACAAAAATTACCCAATCTGTTTAATGAAATAATTTATATAGGAAACATCCGTGTTAGTTATATTAAACAGCCTCAAAATCCAGTCTGAAATAGATTTTTCTAAAATTTTGCGAAAGTGACGTATGTTACGACAGAAACAGAATAAAACGTATTTGACGACATAAAATTAAACTTGTGTCTCCATTCATGTGAAAATGGAAGAAATTCATAGTCAGGGGTGTACACATGTGGTGTGTTCTGCCTATGTATAAAGCTCTGCCACATTTCTGAAATTCAGGCACAAACACTGGTTTTCAGGGTACAGACAACCAACCATGTTACGTTTTGAATTGTCGCCTGTTTATGGTGAGATTTTGCTGGTGAATGTTTCGTCCCCGAGGTTTATCCCCTGTACACATCAATTCGATTATGGTTTTGTTACTGGTAAACATGGTAGAAAACGAAGCGGTAGGTGGGCGTCGGGCCTCACAGATATGTGTTCTAAATATTATTTGTTTGGGCCGTTACTTCTGTCCAACGATCACGTAGTTGATAACGCTTTAGCATCATTGCTCTTCAATATTAGTATCTAATACCGCTCAAGCCGGTGCTAGAGACCGTGTAGACATGTCGTTCAAGGCGTCCACATGAACACTAACAAGCTTTCGGGTACCACCATTCTTTCAAACTGACTTATACGGATCGGTGGCTCGGTTTAGCTATATGGCGGGACAGGCCACGAAATCAACCTTCGTCAGCCTCAGTTTCGCATATTTTTCAGGTGTTCAAAGATAGGGTTGTTTTTACATGTAGAATATGTGACAAAATTCCGCATAGTCGACCCCATGTTTCCATAGCTTTTTTACTCCGCCCCGAGACGGGGAACACTGATGAGAAATCTTATTGAAATTGAATGTCAAGATTTCCCAGGAAATGATGGAAATATGGCATATTTTTTTGTCATTTTAATAGATTTTTCAGAAAATATGGAGTACATTCCAAGGGAAGAAAATTGGTCCCGGGTTAAACCTGCATAACTGACTGGTATCTTGAATTAATGGTATGAGCAATCCCTTCGAGAAAATATATACTATTAGAGCGTTTTTTTAAGGGTTTGGCAAGTACTAAAGTCAGAAGGGCTATACCAAGGATATATTTCTAGCAACGAGAGGTCTGCTGTGGACTGTACCGTATATGTAATCTCTTGCATACAGTAAAATAGTCTAGGACTTACGATAAGCCCTGCTGCCATTGACCAGCCATTTACCTGATCAATCTCGCTAAAATTGCTCAATTTTATACCATTTCAATACAGGAGTTCAGAACTTCCCAATGTCGAACAACATCACCGATAGCATATGTTGACAAGCATGACTATACAAAT
>JAVTVY010034411.1:0-14525 GCA_036873755.1 Hanleya hanleyi
TCCTAATTAGGACATAATATCTCCTAATTAGGACTTATTATCTCCTAATTAGGACTTATTATCTCCTAATTAGGAGAAAGCTATCTCCTAATTATGACTTATTATCTCCTAATTAGGTGAAAATTATCTCCTAACTAGGACATTATCTCCTAATTAGGACTTATTATAGCTGTGTGCATAACGATTGGATCGGAAATTGGCGAATATGTGTAGAAGAAGGATAAGGCGTTTCGAAAACTCGCTTCCTCGCCTTTAATTTCATAGGGCGGGGTTGCGAAATTGCGGAAGAGTGCAGCGAGACTGCGAGATTGCGAGACAGTGAGAGAGCGATGCAATAGAGAGAGTTAGTGAAGCGAGAGGGAGAGACTAATTGACCTCGCATCCTGGCTCCCGTGCTTTGTTCTTTCGCAAGATCGCCCCCCTTGCAATCTCACTGTCTCGCTCTCTCTCAGCCTCGCGGTCTCGCCAACTCGCTACATCACAAACTTCCAGTCTCGCAATCTCGCTGTCTCTCTCTAACTCACAATTTGCAAATTTACCAACTTGTACACTATTTTTTTCCATTTTATCATTATACAAGTCTTACAAGAACGAGGTAGCGATTTTGCGAGGTTAAATCAGTTTCGTCCTCTCGCTTCCTCGCTTTGTTCTCTCCCCATCTCACAATCTCGTAACCTCGCTCGGTCACTTCGCTCTCTCGCAACCTCGCTCTCTCGCACTAAGGTAATGAAGGCGAGGGAAGGAGGTTGCGAAATGGCCTTATTCTACTTCCATAAATACATGTATGTATACCGGTTTTGCCGAGATAAGTATCATCTTCGGAAATTTGCAGTCCGAGATTATCTCCTAATTAGGAGATGATAAGTCCTAATTGGGAGATAATTTTCTCCTAATTAGGAGATAATTTTCTCCTAATTAGGAGATAAGTTCTAATTAGGAGATAATAAGTCCTAATTAGGAGATAATTTTCTCCTAATTAGGAGATAATAAGTCCTAATTAGGAGATAATAAGCCCTAATAAGGAGATAATTTTCTCCTAATTAGGAGATAATAAGTCCTAACACTGGCACTAATACGCTTCTCTATAATCTAGCTCGTCTGGACTGTATCTTGAGTTAAAATTCATTTTATGATTTACCGATTCAATATTTTGCAATTTTGAATATACAGGAAACATTGAAGGACACAGTTTTCAGAAAAGTTCATCCTTTACGCGTGGAAGTACATTTACATCTCTTTAATTCTTACCGCACTACGGTGGCCTAATGGTAGAGCGTCGGTCTCGTAAGCGGTAGGTACTGGGTTCGATCCCAGGCCGGGTCATACCAAAGACTTGAAAAATGGAACTTGTTGCTTCCTCGCTTACGCTCAGCATTAAGAGGATAGAACAAGGACTGGTTCGCTCGGTGTCAGTATAATGTGACTGAGTGGGGTGTCATGTATGCCTACGGCATGATATTTCGGTGGGACAGCACTATAACATGGCAGCATTAGATCTGCTCTGTTACAAGTAGGTATTTCCCCTGTTTATCTGGACAGAGCATAGTTCGCTCATGTACAAAACTGAAGGAGTTATTCGGCCGGATTCCAACTGAACCGTGCGTACGTGGGTTTTCCCCTATACGTCATAGCAACGTAGTAAAGGTCAACTTCCGCTATTGGAGGCAGGGATGTTAATGAGCCTGTGAAATGGCACATGCGCTGTGGGGAGGATGATCAGAGTTCGGGATGAATCATTTGTCTTCTGTTTCGAAACCCGGACCATGCGATGACACTATTGTTATAACTGAAACCCACATACATGCTTTGCAAATTGAAATAAAAAGAAGAAAGATTATATACATTTTGGATTTACTGGGCAATACTTTAGTAGTTTGAGATATCACAGTCTACAACGGTTACCTCATTCCAGAATACTTCAGGATAAATTTTACTGTAATTCACACCTTGGCCAATCAATGTGGATATATACGATTAACTCGGTCATGATTTGGACGTTTATATGATCTTGGGTCTTTCTTTTTACCCGCAATATATTTCTAACAATGCAACACTTTCTTAGTTTTTTTAACGGTAACTGATCCCAGTCACAGATATTAGTCCCACAGTATAACAGCTGAGTGTAGTATAGTTTACGGTAATTCAATTCGAGGTCAATCACGTATTGGAAGAACAATCTGGACTACGGCTGTTGTTTGTAGGATTTGATGCTTGTACATGTAGTTCACAAGCTAAATATAGCCTCTGAAAACATGTATCCCACTAGGTACTACACGGAGTTTATGTGGTTTATCGTGCCTGTCGATAATACACTTATAACATAGGAAACCAATATATGGGCGTGGCCATCCCCCACCCTCCGGAACCCAGTCAAAAGTAGGTCTTAGCTTGCATATCGCTCCAATGTAACTCTTCGGAACAATACCTTACGAATGGCTTCTATACTATATCTCTACGTTGCGTGGTTATCGATATATAAGATCACGGACAGACATACAGGCAGACGAAGAGACAGAAATATATTGTTGCTCTATAATAGATACATACGTTGGTTATATAAACTTTAAAGTACAGTCGCCAGTTTTGATGAATATCTGGCTAAGGAAGCGTCTCCAAAAATCTTTTTCCTTCATTTAAGATTTTTCGTTGGTTTTCTCGAAAAAATTCTGATGTTACCGTGAGTTCCTTAGGACAATGTCGAGAGAGAAAAAGACGTTTTCAAAATTCTTAATCGATTTTCTCGATAGCGGTTTTCTTCTGATTCATCGAGAATCAAATATATATTTTTAGGTTAATCGATAAGAAAGCCGAGAATACTTCGAGAGAATATCTCGAAACTATCGAGTGAGGAATGAATACAATTAATATATGTGTGAGGGTGTTTTTTAAAGTATATGCCCAGCGAAATTTGTAGCTGCCGCTTTCACAATGCATTGCTAACTCACCATGTTTCCCGTGATTTTGAAACGGGCTGCATTGAATACCACACTCTCAAATCAACTTTCTTTTATTTTCCTTAACGAATCTACGTCGACGATGATCAGTGGGATCGAATCTGACCACGACCCATCTCCAATCTGAGTCTTGACAGTTTCTGAACAAACCGGAAATATCGGTGGTATAGTATTTTGTTTTCACACAGGTTCCATCTAAATATCGAATATATAATTTAAGAGTACACATCTGGGATCTATGTATCATGGGTATAGCAATGCATAGGATATTCAGTTCTACACTGAACCAAACTACTTTCCAAGGAGTAGCCAATGTAACCTGCTAGATATCTTACTCAAAAGCGATCCTACTTTCTGTCGGATTTTGATCGAATTTTCTCCACTGAGAACAATTCCCTAAAGATTCTCAACTGATTCGCGGAATTGTTTTTTTTTCTTTCAAGAATCTTTTCTCGAAAAAAGACTGGACAAAAATGCGGAAAACTAGTGTTGCGAATCCTTCGTTTTTTTCTGATCAATATTATCGAATGGCTCTCACATTTGAAATTCTCGCCGAAATTCAAATTTCTCCACACAAAAAAAACGACATTTGCAGACGCGTCCTTACCAGTTACATCACTTTAGTATAGTTACTTCCTTTGTATGAGAAAGATTGTTAGTGTGTTTATTATGTTAAATTGTTATATAATCAACTGAGCAACAAAATATGATCAACAAATCAACTGAGCAACAAAACACTATATTTTGCGTTTTTTCTCTATGTTTTCTAGTATCTATACTATTAAAAGAGTCGATGGATTTTCTGCAAATCTCTTGGTTATGATATCGTCACAGAGAATCAAAGGTAAATGACTGTGTTAGTGGGTTAGAAACCGATGCCCTATATTCTTACTAGCCAGGCAAATATCTCACATGGGTTGTTCATACATGTCAGTAGAGTGGATGGCTGAATTAAGTCTCCAATGTCTATCGCTATGGATTTAATATGTAGGTCACACGGGAGTGTACCTACCTGAATAGCGGGCAATTTCGCATCTAGATATTTTAATTCTTAACTGTGATGTTAAGGTAAACCTGATTTTTTGTGAAGTCCAAGATGGTATACGGGCAGATCCCAGAGGGTGAGATACAGTATACAAGGGCAAGTCATCGCTTGAACCACGGGTTTTACGCTAGTATCCCTTAAATGGCTATCAATAGAGCTGATTTCATTTCCCTCTAAATTCATACTGATTATGAATTGAATCTAGCTATATTTCAGTATATCATCATCGTCCTTTCTGACTGTCTTAGCCTCAATGCGATATAGCTAAGTTGCGTATGCGCGTTGTAGTCTACAATATACATGTATATAGTTAACTGACTTGGAATGGTTATGCTAAATCATCCTCTTCTACGTGACCAAACGTTGTTCAGGATTCTTTATAAATAAAAACACGTGATAAAACATGGTGGTTTCATACTTGGTTTTCAGTGGTGAAGTCATATAACCTGGGTCGTTTTTTTCCTCCCAAACTCACGCTTTGTTTGCTCTTCATTTAACCATCATGCTCCTCAGTTGATCCCTCGCGGCGTCCTCCCCGTTTGACCGTCGTCCTTCTCATTTCACCCTGAGATTTTATTTCATCCTGGCCCTCCTCATTTCATCCTCGGACTCCTCGGTTCACCACCGATCCCATGATTTCACCCTCGCCCTTCTCATTTTACCTTCGGACTCTATAATTTCGCCCATATCATGAAGACTTTCCTGATCATAAAACTGAATCTCCTCCAAACCGAATCGGACTGGAGGTCTCATAATTTTTCTCTACAATTCTAACCTTGCCTCACCCGCTTATCGAACTAACGTGGTCATACAGCATTACTTCATCCAAAGTCTTCATGGACTGAAAATATTTTGTACAGCCAAACGATATTCTCGGACGGTGGTAGAACAAAATGGACCCATCCAGAACTAGCGTTGAAAAGTAGTAATGGCGGTCCTATACGTTTTACTGGGCGCACCAGCATCGACCAGATATCCATGGTCGATAAAAATGTGCTCGAGTGCAAGGAACTGGGTGTTTCTAGTAGAGGAAACTTGTACTGGGATATATTGTGTGCTAATAACAAATGCATTCGAAGAGAACTTCTAAGTGATACTGATTTGTCGATAAGGACAGCTACTCATGTCATCAAATTGAAGACCGATTTCCTCTTGCAAAAAACATTTTTGTGTCTAAATATATATATTTATTTTATCTGATTGTATGTTGGTGATAATATGACGGCTGCATACCGGATGTTACACCTGGTGTTAGCATATGAAGTTACGTTCACCTCGCTATTGTTTGGTCAGATTGACATACAGTTTAATGCGACACCTTTGCCAACCCTTCAGTCCCACATGATGGCATTCAGTCCTGAGGCAAGCTTACAACTGTTTCGTCTTATAAACTGGTTTATGACTGATTCGGTGCGTCCCTTCCGCATGGATAGCAGCTACACAGGTCGTCTGCAGGAATCATTGACAGATGGGGCAGACCCTAATTTCAAGTACAACGGTAGTACATGTCTTTGTGAGGCCAGTAAACTCGGAAATCTGACAGCTGCAGAAATTCTGCTTAAACACGGGGCCTCGGTTAGTATCAAAGATGAAAGACACGGAAGAACGGCTTCTTACTGGGCAGCGATTCATCATCATTCGACTGTTCTGAAATTATTAATCAACCATGGCGCTGATCTCAACTTCCTGAATATACAGGTAATTTTCGCCGACGTTGCTGGAATCCGTGTGCATGGAGGATTAGCCAGAATTCTTATAGAACACGGTGCCCAAGTAAATACAATGTACGAAGCACAGCCGCTCTTAACTTTACTCCTCAACAGAGTTAGTTCGACGGTTGAATATTTGAACGCCGTACTTGATGCCGGAGCCTCCCCATTCTATTACAGTGTTGTCGTTATTGACGCAATGTACGCCCATATCGATTATAAACGTCGATCTTTCCTGCGTCATTTGGCTAGTGGTGGCTTCAAAATCAGCCTAAAGAAGATGCAAAGACTTGAAGACCAGTATGAACAGGCCATGACTCATACAGGCGGAACAAAGAGCTTACACGCGGAACAGTTCCCCGAGACCAAGGTGCTAGAAACGTACCTAGATGATTGCCGGACAACCGTGCATACTTTGAAGCTACATTGTCGACTTCGAATTCGTCATGAGCTGGCCTTCTCACCAGCAAGAGTTCATATTCGTCAGAAAATAGAACAGCTACACTTACCTTCAATAGTAAAAACATACCTGAAATTGGATGAACAGGTAACAGTTAGGGAATAATAGAAAGGTCCGTATATTGAAACAATTTCATTTAGCAATTTCAATGGCTGTATTTTTTTACTGGATATATCCGGGAGAAATAGAAACATTGCGGAACGATTACTCAAGTTATGAGATGATGAAAACAGGGGGATTCACGTGACCTCTGGTCGGGCCAGACTGTCCAGGAAGTGATGAAAAAAACTTCCCGTTTTTCATAATTACGAGAGGGACCTGTCCAGGGCTGGGTGGGGGGGGGGGGGTACCCCTCGAGCTAGGTGTTTGAAACTTACCACAATATATCCTTGGGTCAAGCTCTACCAGAAAATGTAAAAACAAATCCAATATGGCCGCTTTTTGACGTCACAGTTATGTCATCTTCAAAAACGGCATTTTTTGGTCGATTTTTCGGTCAGATTTTTCGAATTTGTTATTTATGCAATTTCTCTGCAAAAGGTGCATGAAAAATTAGTAAATATTAATCTGATGTGAAATAAAATTGTTTTTGCTCACTTTTCATTGCGGAAAATCAGAAATTTTGAAGAAAAATGACGAAAACATCACTTTTCTGGTACCCCATGTGGCCGCCATCTTGAATTTACCCATGAACACCTCCCGTGGGGGGGGGGGGGGATGCAAACAGGCTCAAAATGACCCCAATATGACGAACTATAAAGTCACTGAGTGTCAGCCCTCAATTTTTTGCCGTTCCGGAGATAGCGCAGAAAGTTTGGTAGGGGGACCAAACATGCCCCCCGGCCTGGTAGGGTTAAAATAAGTTCATAAACGAAGCGAAAATTCAGTAGATGAAATTGAAACCAGTAATACAGGCCCATAAACATTGACATTCTGATAAAATCAAAACCTCTGGGATATGGACTAAATTAATCTCTCCGATCAGTAGAGTTCCAATTCCTTTGGACCGTTTGAATATCGTGTGTTCTACATCCCCATGGTGTTCAAATGAACAAACGCAATCAAAGCCTGAAAGATACACAGTAAATACATACTCTGGAAAAGACTTCGCATTCATTTGGATAGAGTATAATAGTCAGTGATTAGGATTTTATGTATGAAACATCATGTTTTGTTGATATCATTTACCGCTTCTCTCTTGTAGGAAACTTGTACAAAAAAAATCTTGTGTTTATATTATTTTTATTTCATACACATATGGAGTTGATGCTAACTGTTATATGAAATAGGTCTTTCGATTATTATCGCGGAAATTCTGTTATGGACGACGGCTGGATATTGAATATCGGATCTGACGCTTGCTATAGCAATTTGTGTGTCTCTTCCTCTGTATTAACATGCGAAGCATTCAACATCAGCTAAACTTGAGCACGGAAAGACTCATTAAGAAAGTATAGTTTGTGTAGTTATGGTACGCACTAAACAGGTCGTTAGAGAATGCGCGAGCTGAGAGAGAGAGAGACAGAATTATGGTTTAACGTCGCGATCAGCAATATTTCAACTAGACATGGATGTACGTACATCGCATATACTAGAAGTTGGGAGGGGCAGACATTCTAAACTATCTGAATCACAGGGATGAAATTGAAAGAAATAAGAAAATAATTTCATTTTATTCTCGTAGATCCATTTCATAATGATAACCCCAGTATCTGACGTAAGATTAGAGAATTAATCTTTGAACTTTGAGCCCTGTTCCTTTTCACATCCGGGAACCCCACCGGTGCCCCAGTTAGTCGTCTCTTACGACAAGGTGTCTGATGAGCTGGGGCATGTTCTTATCATGACCTGGGTGCGCAAAATGACATTCAATGTCAATCGCGAGAGCCCCACGGGGCCTCCCATGTTCGGCAGGTATCAGTGAAACAAATATTTTAGTATCTGTGTAGTACATCGTGGTTCGTATCCAATTTCATTCCTTCGAAACCAAGACACGTTTTATTTTCTTCATTGTGAAAAACTAACGAAAAAAAAGAAATAATCAGCAAGATACATGGAAAGAGTAGTAAGAGAGGGACAGTTAAAAAACACCCAGTTCGCGGAGCTATTACTTAAATACTAGAGAAACGCCGCCATCTTGGTGCGGGGCGGGTGTGAGAGAGGGACAGTTCAAAAACACCGAGTTCGCGGAGCTATTACTCCGCCGCGTTGGCGCGGCGTCGCCGCGGGCGCCGTTCGTCGACGAATCGGCGACGCGTGACTAATGCGCGTAACGCCCGCGGGCACAATTCACCGGCCCGCGTCTATACCCGGAGGCGGTGTTATAATCTGACGCCCCATCCATCATAGGGAACATCAATTGCGGGACACCATCGCTGCTTGTCCTAATTTGCGGTGCTAAAGAGACCGCCGTGTGTTACAGTCAGTCGACCTTCGGAGGAATGTGGCGTTCATCGGACTGTGTCACCGCGCGAGGGGGGCCCGCGATCCATCGCGCGCGCGCGCCGGTCGACCCGGTTCGCCGGCGGAGCGCGACTAATGCGGTGTTCGAGATCGGCTATTTACGAAACTCGCCCGAGGATATAATCGTCGATCGACCCCCCGGTATCGCGGTGTTCGCGTGACTCACGGTGTAATTATAGCCTCTCGACCTACCTTCAAGACCCCACCATAACTAGATCGCCATAAGTAGACCACTTGATCACCATAAATAAGTAGATAACTCGGGGAGGTAGGTCGAGGCTATGTTTGTAACTAGGTTAGTAGGTCGAGATGTCGTCGAGGTTCAGATGATCAACTGATAAAATTACAAAATGCGTATATAAAGACTTTTCGTGCGCTTCTCACTTTATTCTACGACTGTCGCACCTGTAAAAGTCGATATGTATAGGCTAATGAGTAACCTTTACGCTCTAGTGAGCGGTGAAAGAAATTCTCCTCGAGTAACATTTCAACGTATACGACATAATGTGCAGATTATAAAACCTTATGGCGTTGCCATACGGCTGACGAGAGATGGGTGGTTTTCATTCAAACAATTCCTGCCTAGAGTGGAAAGAATGATTCAGGCTAAAGAGACGGTTGAAACTCCATTCAAGCTACAAGATAATATATACATTAGCACTGCAGCGTATGAACGGGAATGGTTCGTTCACATAAGAGAGTGGTACATAAAATCGCCAACCAGCGAGTTGAAACCGGGTCGGAACGGACACACGCTGAACATGAAAAGCTGGGATATGTTGAAAAAACTCATTCCTATCATTGAGACCAACATGATTGAAATAGAACAGCGTTCTGACAGCAACGAATTCAACAAGTCTGTAACAGGACCAATTCTCCCACCTAAACCAGTTGGATCTGCCGCGAGTGATCTACCGAGCGAAAATTTGGTGAATGATAATGGTGGATATTCATACGATGAAACGGACGGCGTCTCTCTCTGCGGCAATTTACATCACAACAAAATGGAACAGTTGTATTGTGGCACGTGCAATCCTATGGGGGCGGGATTACTTCACCGATGAAAACTCGAACAATGCGGACTGTTTCTATTTCGTCATTCATATATGGGACTGCATAACGTTAAACATTTTTTCCTAACCCTTCACGCTATTAATGGGAGAAGGTTTCGTGTAATAAGTGAGACTTACCGCTGGTGTCGTTGTACATCGACTTGTGTACGCCATTATTAACTGTAAGACTGGTCGATCTCGCTTAAAATGAAATCGGTTACCTGAATTTCGCATGACGCCACAGCCAATGGTGAACGGTTGTGCAATCCCGACGCTATGTTGTGCCATTCAGCTGATTTCACTATCATCTAATATATAGAGCGAAAAATTTCCACGACGTATAATCAATATGACAGCAATGAGAAAATAATCATGACAGCAATGAGAAAAAATTGTGCCGAATCAACGATATTATTCGATATTCTGCAATATTGAGTCAATGCTGCATTTTCATGTAAACCCTATTCCCCTACTTACTCATTCTGTCAGTTGTATTAAATGTTATCAGTTTATACCGTCACATTTTGTGTGCGTTTTCAATACTACTAGCGTATACCCGTATTCTACTACATCAAGTTGTCAATTGAAGACTGTATACAATATTTACAGCTTATAAAACTAGACAGTCATTCCTAATAACGTCATTCCTAATTCTGTATCGCTGACGTGTATATTTTTCTGGAAAACATTTCGAAAGTCGGTCGACATCGCAATACCAAAGTAACCTCCTCCACATAGTTTACGTCAATGTAATGTGTCAGCGATCATTAAACATTTTTTTACCCCGTGAAAATCTCAACTTTATTTCTAATGTAAGAATTAATAGAGCGTGACATTCTCTCGTACTCTACAGATTTGCGTGTTCAACGTATGAATGTCTCGTTAACGATATATAATCGACTATAGGCCAAATGGCATGAGGGAGAGGTCAACCTCATTAGTTCCGCACGACTGGAATTGAATATGGCACTCTGTTCACAGTCTATACAATCTTGTGACAAGTTTGAAATCGCTGAACTAGAACTTCTGGGTCACCGACTTAAATATCTTAATAAAGTGGTATAGATTAGCCTTTAAACGTGTGCAAGGTGTAAAATAGTGAATAAAACAGCATGACCATTGTCTTTTTGTTGATAAAATATTTGATGTTATTAATAACGTCAAAGCTTTATGGAGACGCAGCTGGAAACTGGAAATTATCTTCTTCAATCGACTTTGAGTGACAACGAGGACTCCAAAAATGTCCATTCCCAATAAAAACCCCTGTAATTCCATGAGAATCGTCCTAGAGACGAAACTTATACACGTTGTATAGACTGTGTGTCCGCCATACTTCGTCAAACACCTCTTTACGAAATTCCTTGTTGTCATAGCTATATCATAACTCTATGAGAGAGATTTTTGCATTCCCTTAGAAACCGTTGAATGCATCACTACTGTCGCTTTATCATGTCGGCAGAAGACAATCCTCATTATGTAGATATGTGGATTAAATTTTATCGAGACCAGAGTAGAGCTTACCTAAAGGAGGGAATTTGTGAGATTGGGGAACAGAGAGTGCATTCTCCTCCAAACTCTCTTAATATTGCACAAGGCAACAGTACGGTGAATTCGGCTAACAAATCGCGTACAAGAGAAATGACAGTTGAACTAATTTCACCGGCACAGCGAGTTGTAGAGCAGGCTAAAGCAGAACTCTGTAGACAGCGTCACAAAGTAAACGTGCAAGTACCAGTAAAGGGGACGCGGAAATAGGAGGAGGAGGAAGAGGAGGAGGAGGAGGAGGGGGAGGAGGAGGAGGAGGAGGAGGAGGATGAGTGAGGAGGAGGAAGAGGATATACCGTATAGTATAAAATACAGGGAGAGATGATATTAGAATTAATCTACGTTTTGGCAGAGAAGCGTCAACATGACAAACAAGTGTGCGGTGTGTCAGAAAACATTCTCGCGTCCAGATAACCTGATTAGACATCAACTTATACACCAAAAGGGGATAATAGCAGAACATCCGTATAAACGTAATCGCGAGACGTCATCTATGACTCTTTCAAGAGCATCACAACATCCATTTACTATGATCGTCAGCGGCCCGACTAGTTGTGGGAAGACATCATGGGTAATGAAATTTTTGGAATGTGCTAATATCGATCCATCTCCAACACGCATCGTATGGTGTTACAGTCAGTGGCAGTCAGCCTATGAAGCTACGAGTCTGAAAAATGTCAACTTCCTCCCTGGCATACCTCATGACATAGGCGAAGAGTATTACTTCGACCTCGACCAAACCAACGTTATTGTTCTGGACGATTTGATGGGTGAGGCAAAGCGTGAAGAAAAAGTTGCCGACCTATTCACCAAAGGGTCGCATCACAGAAATTTGTCCATAATTTACCTGACTCAGAATCTCTTCCCTCAAGGCAAGGCATCTCGAGATATCACGCTAAACTGCCAGTATTTCGTTCTATTCAATAATCCTATTGATACACAGCAAATTAGCACGTTCGGGAGACGAATCTTTCCTCGGGATACGACACATTTCATGGCAAAATTTCGCGAAGCCACATCTCGGCCGTACGGATATCTGTTCATCGATTTAAAACCCCATACACCGGAAAATGACAGGCTCTCTACCAATATAATATCAGGCGTTGATGAACTCTTGAAAGAAGAACAACAACTGCCACCTCGTCCAGCCCCAATTCATAATCCATCAACTCAAATTCGCATACCATCTCACTATCCAGCATGGTCCGCTAAGAGGAATGAGCAAGTAGGAGAGGGATTATATACGAAGACGGATGCACCGTGGTTCAAACGGAATGAAAATGATGAGTCCCAGCAGAGGCAGATAATCCATAGGAGCGGAAATGAAATGGAATGTCAAAAGAGAAAATACCCTTCAGATGACGAACTCCTCCATCCCGGGGAAATAGATCTACCTACCCACTTGCGGAAACGGGTCAAATATAACGTGTGGAAAAACATGTTCGGTAAACCTATTGCGAGAGATTGTAGGGTCGAATTTGACGAGCGAAAACAGCGATATACAAGCCAAGGCTACGACGAGGATGAGTCTGTTGCAAATGCTATGGAGGATTATACTCCAGCGATGATGAAGACCTTACGTCAAAAATACTGCAATCTCCTCGTGAACATACAAAAGCTACAGACCGATTATATTCATAACGAGATCTTGAAAACAACGAGGCATCTGCAAACGATATACGACATAGACTATGAGGAAGCACTCAGACAGACGATTAAGATGCGGAAATGCTTATTCGATAAGTTGATTGGTGACGGTGATAGCGAGGACTCCGAATAAAGACCCCATTAGAAATATTCGTACATAAACATTGAATGGAAGGCTAGATATCGAAATGATACCCACAACAATGGAGATGTATTTCATATGAGCAGGTTTCTCCCATTATTTGCTCAGTGCTATGAGTTGATGAATAAAGCGATTTTTAGTAATCTTCATATTGCTTTGTCCCTATTTTATACTAGTCACATAATTCCCCCTCCAACGCTTCCAACTCCTCCTCCTCACTCATCCTCCTCACACACACACACACACACACACACACACACACACACACACCCACACACACTCCTACACACCAACACACACACACACACACACACACACACACTTCCTCCTCCTCGGGCAAAAGTGTCTTTACGATTATGTCTATTTTGGTCGGACAGGAATCGATTTATGATCAACAAGAAATCATTGGCGTTATTGTACGCGTGTGAATTTTGGGCGTATGAATGTTTAGCACGCCATAGCATGAATATCAACAGTCGAAAATGGAATAACACGGGGCCACGCGACTGGAGTTCAGAGAATATATATATATATTTTTGTTATCGCGAACGAGTGTAAATGTTAATAGTTGAAATATTGAACGATAGCGATGTTTGGATGTACGCCGATGAGTTGTCTGATTAAGAATTCGCAAAAAAGCGAATTCAGGGCGATTCCACGCTCGAATCGAAATCCATGTCACCACGGACATCGGCAGCGCTTCTCGAGGAAGCTCGTGTACGGATATGCCGGGAAAACTTACCTTCTATCGCGGGGACAGACTGTTTGAGTTGATTTCCCAGTTTTCAACAACAGTCTCGCCCTAAGAAGGTACCATTTTCGTACACGCAGTAATCGCCTCAGACATCAACATGCGCTTTTGTTAAAAGTTTTTGTTCACTTTTCCATACCACGACATATTCCTCTAAAATGGGGCGATTGTACATTATCGTCTTCTCCTATGGTGAATAAACATTTGATAGCGATGTAGAATTTCATACTACTTAAGACCATTTTCCAATATTGAGGTCACCTGTTCATGGTATTGCATGAACAGGACTAGGTTTAGCGTTAAAGCCTAATGTATCTAAGTGTGCGGTGTCTACACATGTCGTATTTCGTTTACACGAATTTAGTGCACTCACCGTTGAAGGTCCCACATGTGCGTCGTTTCGAGGGCAGTCACCAGGGGTTCGTGATAGGTCGCTATGACAATTGTTTGGATCCGGCTCACACCTCTGCTGTCGGATTCGTTCCAATTCGCAGTCCCATAATTTTGTGAGACCGTCCACGAATTCGTCTTCGTCCCAGCTGGAATAGGTACAAATGGATGTCATACACTTTACGTTATCGAAGCACCCTGGAGTAGAATAGTCATAAGATTCAAATCTTACTTATCCCCCGAACATTCCTATCATGACTCGCTATAACGTCGTATGACGTTGTCGTACAACGCGCCTCTCTCTCGGCTATCCAACGACGTTAGATTCATCCCCGTAACCCTTCCCGTTTCCAAGATATTGAGATTT
>JAVTVY010034412.1:0-15289 GCA_036873755.1 Hanleya hanleyi
AGAAATGAGTAAATCAGGGAAAGTATACAGGCCTACAAACCACATGTATGATCATTATAAAAGACATGGCCCGACTGAATCACGCAGAGACGCCATGCAGCTCCCGTCATATCTCAAGGTAGGCCGCCATGTGAGGTCTCCTATTTGTCAATAAAACCATGGAGTTCAAAGTTTTAATTCCATTATAAAAAAAAAAACCTTGAATAAAACAGTTCTGATTGCCAACACATCAAGCCATTTCTTTAAAAAAGATATATGGACCGACTGATTCACGTGGAGACTTCATCACGCATGTGGCGCCTGTCATTATGGAACCTGTGAGGGCCCCTTCATGTGTAGGCTAAATAAAACGAAAGGACGCAGTTCAAACACCAACACATCAAAACATTTCTTTAAAGAAGATGGATATTTTTCATAGACCAATGTATTGAAATATCCTTTGCGGAGCCTAAACCCTTCCTTCTTTCCTGCATACAAAGTATTCTCTATAGGGCCCATTTCCAGCGCACGAACTTCATTTTCAATACATACTGTCGGCTTCTTTATTAAAATTATACCATTTCCAGGCATTACAGATCGCTGGAATACGTTTGTAAGTTGATAAAGAAGAATCATTTAAAGTAACATGTCCATGACGAAACAATCTATCCACGGGACACAAGCGCCGTAGGCCATGACTTTTGATCGCCCGACCGAGAATCTCATTTTTTGGTGGATGAAGAAGAGATTCACGAAATGTAAAAATCCACATCAAACAAGTAAAACACTGGGGAAAATAAACAAGAAAGAAGTCATTAATTTATCTTGTCAAGTATTATATAAGCGAACACTCATATATAGGTGGTGACAAACCGCTGAAGCGGAGACGGGACAAGAAAAAGAAAAACGTTTTACTTTTAGTTTTACCCTTGTTTTATTGAAAAAAATCACCGACATCGGTAATACCACTCCACATGATTACGGAATGCATTGAATATATACACACACGAAGCAAAAGACATGGCAAATTACAATAAAATCTATAACACGGGAATGACGCGCGATGAGAAAGTAGATTTGATCCGGCGCGTTTCTTAGTATCGGGATGGCAGCTTTCTGTATGTTGTTCATTTCTGCTCGCGTCAAACGCCAGCCGTTTGCGCACGTGAGAAAATGAACATGCGAAAACGAACGTGCGAAAATGAACGTCAGAGTGCATTAAAAAAATGAACGTTCAAAAATGAACGTTCGACTGTTCATTTTTGAACGTTCATTTTTTTAATGCACTCTGACGTTCATTTTCGCACGTTCGTTTTCGCATGCTCATTTTCTCACGTGCGCAAACGGCTGGCGTTTGACGCGAGCAGAAATGAACAACATACAGAAAGCTGCCATCCCGATACTAAGAAACGCGCCGGACAGAGTAACAGAGTCGTGGTGGACGGAAGGGTCGCGATGACCGACGGCGAGGGGACCTCTTATTTATCCCTTCCCCTTCTGCCTTACAAGCATCAGGAAAAGCCTCCCCCACTGAATCAACATTAACAGTCCTACATGTAACCGTCTGAAAACTCAAGTCTCTCAGATTATATCGTGAGGAATTCACATAACTCAAGGCTTCTGAGATTGTTGTGGGGCTCTTTTCCATAGCAAATCTCACAGCCTGTATTTCCCTGCATCCCCTGAGAAAATGTTCCACCGCTACTGACTCAATAATCTTTTCTGGTGCATTCGGATACCCGTCCCTTGCCAACCTAGCGCATCTAAAAGCAAACTCCTCTAAAGTATCCTCGGAACCCTGCACTTCCGCCTGCAACCGCTGCCTAACTACACGCGGAGGTTCCCTACTATCATAATGGCATTCCATTGCTTTGAGGAGCATATCAAATGAGGTTTTGACTGCCTCTGATTGATAGCTGTAAAACACCATGGCATCGCCATGAATACAGTCCGTTAATTTCTTAAGACACTGGTCTTTATTCCACTGTCTACTTTCAGCTTCCAACTTAAATTTAACCCTAAATGGAATCCAGTCCCCTCTGGTCCCTGAAAACAATAAAGTCTTGGGAAGCCGGGGACTTTGGCTACGGTAGCGTTCTCGGGATACATGTCGTTCGGTTGATCTCGATCTGGACGAGCATTCGCTACATTTACTAGGAGAGGCCTCAACGTCCCCCTCGGTATCAGTAGCGGACACATCGGCCAGATTCCCATTATCTATATCCCCTTGAAGATATTGTCCCCCTACCATAGCATTGTCTAAAAACAATCCATTCCGATGTACTGGGCATTGGAAGTTCGGAGCTGAAGTGTGGCCACTGGGCGGTAACTGATTGAATATATTATCTACATCCCTAGTGTCGTCTGGAAACGCCAGACCAGCGTCCAGTCCTGTTGTTCCATTTAGATCTAATGGACATGGGGGGTCGGGAAGTGCAGCTGATGCATTCACTTGAACATGTGGTTCATTTTGTTGAACAGTGGCAGCATTCAACTGATTTGCAGTCTCTCCTCCACCCTCAATCAATTGTTCAGGTCTATTATTCAGAACAATATGTGCTGGATCCGCCTGACCAGCGTCCCCCGTTGTCTGTCCAGACGTCGCATGTGATGAAATCTTGCTTGGAGCACTAAGCAATGTAACAACAGTCCTCATATCTAAACCTACTTGTTCCATCTTATCATCAACTTGCTTCACCTTACCATCAACTTGACCTACTTTAGTGTTTACTAGGTCAACTTTAGTTTTTACTTGTTGACCTAGTTGGTCAACTTTAACATCCACTTGTCCTACTTGTTGACCTAGTTGTTGACATTGTACCACTATTTTCTCATCCAACTGGCCTAACTGAAGCTCATATGCCTTGACATCGTCATGCAAATGGCCCATTTCTACATCCAATGCATCTACTTGAGCCGTTATTTCAACTTTCCATGATCCAATGATTTCTTCAAGACGACGGTCAACTAAAGCATTAATGTATTCCGGACTTCCCGAAAAGTCTAAACCTATAATCTGCCCCTCTAGCACTAGATCGGCTATATGCCCGGCACTAAACTGAGTCGCCTGCATAAAATGCTTAAAATTAACCAACCTGCTCTCTTCCTGCAAGGCTACCACACGTGCACTTCGACTACTCCCCAACCCTTTCAACTTTTGCAGTGCTTCCTCTGTAGCCACCGACACATCAATGGGCCCCAAATATGCCATGTTTTAGTGGAATGATATATGGTATATGCAAACAAGTCCAAAAACAATAAGGAATACTCAATCAAAATATAGTCAAATAAATCCAAATATATCAAAGGCTTTCAATGAGTTTCCTTCTAGAAACTCACTGAAGCAAAGACAGCCCACATTGGTATGTCCACTACAAAACACCAAATCTTACATCAAAAATAAATAGCAGTGTCAACTTCTCACACTCAAGTTTCCACTCCAGAAACTCATTGAAGCAGAAGAAAGACCGTGTATCTCGGTATATCCCCTGGAGAACACCAAATTGGACACGAAAAATGAAACGCAGTGCCAACTACTCACATTCAGTGAATGAAGAAAAAAAAAAAAAAAATTTAAACATGTGCAGGTTCGAGTTCAAACTGACGAAACACTTTTATGAAGCAAATATACACGCGTTACCGCAGTCAACGCGTTCTAGTTTGCCTAATCAGCCATATCCATTAGGAAAAAAGAAAAAGAACAAGACCCATCTCTAGAACAAGTGCAACACGCGTTATCACACAGTCAACACGTTGTTGCAACTTCTCTGTTAATCTTGCACTATTTCAATTTACAACTAATTATGAATAGGGCACTAAAGAAACCCAGGGTGGGTCTGGGGAAAAAAGAAAAAATAAATTATCAATTGTCAATTGTGCCCGAAAAACAAGTCAGGCCACCTGTGTTCAACATAAATAAACCTTAAATTAACACAGTTTCCCGTGCCTGGAGGAATACAACACAGAATACAAACTAGATTTTGGACTTGACCACATCGAGGAGTTAATAACTCCGAGTTCAAATACAAACAGGAAATAGTCTGTCTCGAGATGGCAAGCTGCATCAGAATTTTAACTCACTGGCTCAACATCATGAACAACCTTCAGTCTATCATTCAGACTTCTCAAGGATGAACATAGGCAAGTTACCATTTAATTAAATTTCAAACAATAGCATAATTGTGAATGGAGAAAACAGACAGGATATACAAATCATTAACTCAGTTCAAAAGGATTGAAGGATGTCTGATTACTTGTCGCGGTGACAACACCATGGCATCCGCATGAATACTATAATATATCGCAGTGACAACACCATGGTGTCGCCATGATGATGAATGTGGCTCGCCTGACTGACAAACTATCAACTGAGCAATCAGAATCATGTATTGGACAACCAAAATGTAGGCAAATACATCTGTATTAATCCAGAAAATCGACAGGATGAGCGATTATTTTTAGCCGACCAATTGACAGCCGACAAATTGGAATATCACGAATACCACGACATAAATGGAACTATGCAAATTAGGGACAACCATTCAAAAAAAAAATATCTTGAAACACAAAGAAAAAACGGGTTTCCCTTTTATCAGGATGGGGAAAACGTTAGCAGAAGACAAAGTCACATTGACCCGCGAACAATCTGAGCATTTACTATTGTATTCCAACGCACAATTGCATTCCAACTACAGATTTCTCATAAACGTCGACAAAATCTTCAATCCCAATCCAAAGACCCATAAATACTGACACATAGCAGAAATCTCACACAAGAATCAATCTCAGAAACAATACAATTCAATCGTACAGAAACACATAGACAACATCACACAGTAACACCCGGAGTGACAATGGACAAAAACTTCCATAAACATTTGATTCTCCCCGATATACAGGCTCTATATGATAACCCAGTAAAAATATTTGAAAATTGTATAACTCTGCCAGGCTCAAATTATTCAATATCACCGAGTCAATTTATCCGCTTGTTACCAATCTATTGACCACGAACGGCCAAAATGCCACTACTAGGAACACTTCGCGTTTATCACAGGACAATAATGCTGTATACACGACGACACCAAATGCAATAAATGAATATAGTAAATCCACTATTCCCAAGAACTGTTGACTAGTTCAACTGGCTAAATACCAGGACTATATTTAATAACACGGACCGAATTGAGCATATCGAGTCTCTCAAAGAGACGAAACGATTAATTGCCACATTACACAGATCTATATATGCTGTCGACAGTGCCAAATTATACCAACTTGGCCTTCCTAATAACACAGCGCGCCTATCACAGGGTAACAATACCGGTACTGTATATACAGCGACACCAAGTTTATTGAATGCATACGACCGATAGGCCTACACATTTACAAGAAATGTTAGCAAGCTCAGCCGGCTATATACCAGAAAAATATTTGATAGCATGGACTGAACTGAACGCACGACTAGTTTCATAACGGAAGACGACGAAAACGGCTAACCGACCCCTACATGTATACCACACAGACCGATGTGATCATATTGTCAAATTTCACTATCGCGTAGCTAGCCTATCGGCCGAGACAAAGAAAAACCTGTCTAACACAATCGACAGCCTGCCAGCCGTGAAAGGATTTATACAGAATTATCGCGACCAGAATAGCTGAATATCAGGATGACCGAGTCCCGGTAAAACAATTCTACATACAAAGCTGTGCAAAGCCGGCCAAGAAAACAGGGAAGGTGGGGAACGCGAAGAGAGAGGACAAATGGCCGACTTCCACCCCGCGTTTGTTTACCGGAAATTTTTCAGATTTTCAGGCATAATTGGGTTCTCAACCACTCAAATAAAGTAGTTTTGCTTCTGACAACAGATGTCGTAGAAATAGGTGCGCCCCGCCTAGCAACACCTAGCACGATATAGGCCTAAAATATCCCCCATTAAAATCTTCCCTCCAACCAGCCCGAATTCTATATAAACGTCTTGTTCGTTCTAAGTCCCAACCCAGTCTGACGATCTCAGAGCATGCAAGTTCAAGCTTCGGGCCAAAACTGGTTTGAGCGGGTTCTGAAGAAATAGCCCGGATGCAATCTCCTGGCATGTACGATTTATTTCACTATACCAGGGATTAACATTATAACGAGCGTATATAGCTATCTCTACAACAACTTCATGTGAAGTATCATGGGAACAGTCTGGGCTTTTCAGCTGCATAAAGGCCCACACAATTCAGAATTCATCCTTTCATCTCGATCGAGATTTTGATCATTTACTTTATATCACATAAAACATCCCACAGAATGAAATTATCTCAGACTTTCAAGCAAATATATTGATATTTCCACGTTTGAAGCATACTTTTCCACTTCAGAATAAACACTGGCAGCGTCCTCATCTCCTAGAATGTGGCCGATTTCACGCCCTAGTGATTCCACTTCAGAATATACAATGGCAAAGTCTCTATATCCCAAAATGTGGCTGATTTCATGCCCCAATGATTACACTCGTTTACAGTCTGGTTCGCTTTGGGTGGTAATTGTTATTTTTTTCCTATATTTAATATATGATTGCTCAACCGTAAATATTTTCGTGGATTTTACACGTTAAATTTCATATTAGTGTTAACCTCGTTCGAACAAATAGGCGAAATATTGGCTTCGTGACATACATTTATAATAAACAGGCAAACTATTATGAACAACCTATTCTGTCGATTCATTTTTTATGATAACATTAAGCAAAACGAAACTTTGGAGTAACGCCCAATACATCATCCTCGTCATGGAAATTCTGTACTGAATCTGGTTATGAGGGGGAAATCCCCCATTTAAAATAAATACTGGAAAATAGGCTGTTCAGCGCCTGCTTATTATAAAATTCCCATGTAACCAAATTTAGCAGATTCAATTGATATGTAGACTGTTCATTCGTAGAACTGCAGTAGGAAGAATTCTATGGTATAGGCCTTTGTCGGTATATTTTAGGTGTTTGTAGCCATAGCAAAACACTGTGAAATCCTATATTCCATCCTCGTCTGAATGAGAAGGCTAATTGGTCAGTAAATCTATGATTACTCACTGAGCAAGTCTCTGTCTTTCTCAGTATTTGTATGCTTGCACTCCAGTGAGTTCATGTATCTTGACATGTCGACTTGGCTACCTCATAATCACAGAAAGTGCATTTGTATCCCCTTTTCTCCATGTCTTCTCATATGATTAACAGGTTTAGCCCTTTGAACGGCACTATGCTCACAATGTGAGCACTTGTATGTTTATTTTCTTCAGTGTGTGTTCTCAAATGTTTAAAAAGACTACCCTTTTGACTGGAACTATATTCACAATGTCGGTTCTTATACAGCTTTTCTCCAGTATGTATGCTGAATTTATGATTAACCAGTCTACTCTTCTCTCTGCTACTATATTCACAACGTGGGCATTTGTGTGACTTTTACCCAGTATGTGTTGTCAAATGACGAACAAGATTAAACTTTTGACTGGAACTATATTCACAGCGTGGGCATTTGTGTGGCTTTTCCCCAGTATGTGTTGTCAAATGACAAACAAGATGAATCTTTTGACTGGAACTAAATTCAGTGTGGGCACTTGTGTGGCTTTTCTCCAGTGTGAGTTCTCAAATGAAGAACCATTAAACTCTTACGACTGGACATATATTCACAATGTGGGCACTTGTATGGCTTTTCTCCAGTGTGTGTTCTCAAATGACAAACAAGATCGCACTTTCGAATGACACAATATTCACAATGCGGGCACTTGTACGGCTTTTCTCCAGTATGTCTTCTCACATGATGAGCAAGAGTCTTCTTTCGGCTGGAACTATATTCACAAAGGGGGCATTTGTGTGGCTTTTCTCCAGTATGTGTTCTCAAATGATAAACAAGTGTACTCTTGTGACTGGAACTATATTCACAATGCGGGCATTTGTGTGGCTTTTCTCCAGTATGTGTTCTCACATGATCAACAAGATTACTCTTTCGATTGGCACTATATTCACAATGCGGGCATTTGTGTGGCTTTTCTCCAGTATGTGTCCTCAAATGACGAACCAGGGGACCCTTTTCACTGAAACTATATTCACATTGCGGGCATTTGTGTGGCTTTTCTCCAGTATGTGTTTTCAAATGATGAAGCAGATTAATCTTTTTACTGGTGCTGTATTCACAAAGTGGGCATTTGTGTGGCTTTTCTCCAGTGTGAGTTCTCACATGATGAACAAGATCACTCTTTCGAATGGCACTATATTCACAATGTGAGCACTTGTATGGTTTTACTCCAGTATGTGTTCCCATATGATAAACAAGACTATTCTTTCGAATGGAACTATATTCACAATGCGGGCACTTGAGTGGCTTTTCTCCTGTATGCGTTCTCAAATGCAGAACAAGATTACCCTTTTGAATGGCACTATATTCACAATGCGGGCATTTGTGTGGCTTTTCTCCAGTATGTGTTCTCAAATGATAAACAAGAGCACTCTTCTGACTGGAACAATATTCACAATGCGGGCATTTGTGTGGCTTTTCTCCAGTATGTGTTCTCAAATGATAAACAAGTGTACTCTTGTGACTGGAACTATATTCACAATGCGGGCATTTGTGTGGCTTTTCTCCAGTGTGTGTTCTCAAATGATGAACAAGATTACTATTTTTACTGGCAGTATATTCACAATGCGGGCACTTGTGTGGCTTTTCTCCTGTATGCGTTCTCAAATGCAGAACAAGATTACCCTTTTGAATGGCACTATATTCACAATGCGGGCATTTGTGTGGCTTTTCTCCAGTATGTGTTCTCAAATGATAAACAAGAGCACTCTTCTGACTGGAACAATATTCACAATGCGGGCATTTGTGTGGCTTTTCTCCAGTATGTGTTCTCAAATGATAAACAAGTGTACTCTTGTGACTGGAACTATATTCACAATGCGGGCATTTGTGTGGCTTTTCTCCAGTGTGTGTTCTCAAATGATGAACAAGATTACTATTTTTACTGGCAGTATATTCACAATGCGGGCACTTGTGTCGCTTTTCTTCTTTGTGTGTTATTAAATGGGCAACAAGATATTTCTTTTGGTCATATCCACACCCACGAAATGAGCATTTGTATGAATTTTCTCCAGTAGGCATTCCTGTAAGTACTTCTATGGCCTTGTTAGGAGTATCTCTGTACTCACAAGGAGAACACTTGTATGGCTTCTCTCTGTGTGTTCTAGTATGTTTAATTATCTCTCGGTTTGTAGCAGCCTTATAATCACAGAAAGAACATTTGTATGGCTTATTCTCTGTGAGCTCTGTTCTAGGTTGTACCATAACACTCTCTCTGTCTCTGCTATAATCATACACCATATTTGTTGGGGCTATCAGAGCAGTTGAATTGTCCACTTCCTCTGCCGTCCTCGCCAGATCGACGTGATCGAGGTTTGCATTTTCTTCCATCGTCATATCTGTGCCCGATTGATGTTGAGCTAGAGCCACTAGGGAAGGCGTATTCACGGCACGGAGTAAATGGAACTTTGTGTCCAAACATTGGTTTTTTTCCTGAAAAAAAGAAGAAACAATTAAAATTACAACACATATATAGGGAAGTGGGAAGAGGTGCCGGCATACTGACTGCGTCACATGACTTCACAGAATAATCACCACACCGGTGAGATTATTTTTTGCGTGGACATCAAAGGCTACTCGTCTACTAATTCAAGGGAAACTCCGAGGTATCCCTACGAAGCTATACAAGTTGATGGACAAAAGAATATTTAGATCAAATGATAATGATCTTGTATTTTCCAAAATTTGTCATTATCAAAAAAACTCCAGCAGACACCTTGGGTTCAAGTCTCTCTAGATTCCGCTATCTTTTAACATAATCATTTTTTTAACTAATCTGTATTGCTTGAAGTCGACATGGTGTAAATATCTGTGACTAATTTAATCAGTAATACGAGTTACTGTGTGCGAGTTTTATTTTTACGAGATTGCAAAATGACTGCACATTTTGTTCTGAAAAATTGAGACTAATTATTTGCGGTTCTATTACTGATAGGGTTATAGATCAACGGCAGATCTCGACCAACAGTTTGACAGTTACCTCCAGGTCAGCATTTTATAGGTACACATCTCGTATTCTAGGTTAACTAGAAAACAAAAATAACAAAACGCTGAAATATGACATGGAAAAGATGTAAACATAGTCATAAAACAATATAGAGCTTCAAGACATCTCGCCGCAATAAACACTAAAAGAGGTTATTTACTCGTCCACACCTCCAATACACAGAACTGTACATGTAAATCAATTGACATCTCTAGGCGTGTTGGCTCTAGGTGGATACTACATGTAGGAAGCATAAAAGAAACCTTGATACTACATGTATTGTTTGGGTCTCTGTGAAGCTGAAATTAAACATTTAAAAACAATGTTTCTATTTGTTACCAAATCAAACCTGTTTCAATTCTATGCCTATTAATCTCCGTCAGGAAGATGATACAACGTAGAAAACGGAAGTTAAAACTAAAAGTTAGCTCCCCTAGCGGAGAGTTGTCCGCCCCTAGGAGAACTCTCCCACCTCATTCCAGCAGGATTACTATAAAGGCTCAGTCCAAGCCATACTCGCCCTCTATTCTCATTATAATTACCGAGACCTGTAGTGTTTAAGGCCGGCATGAGGGGACGGAGGGAGGGTCCATTAAATTGAAACAGGTTTGATTTGGTAACAAATAGAAACATTGTTTTTAAATGTTTAATATTTGTAGCCCAAATCGTAAACCTGTTTCAATTCTATGCCACAGTACCAACATATGGAGGCGGGAATCTCGGCCTCGTGGTAACTCCCCTAGTAGACTAGTAATCGCTGGAACGACACAAACATGGGTATACATTTGAGACATTATTACTCATCAAGTTAACCCTGGTCTCAGACTCATAGGGCAATTGAAGGAATTGATACAGTTTTACTTATCTGAGTGTCTCCATCCATGTAATTGTGCTTGTGATGTGGTACACATTTCCACCAAGTCGCAGGAAACCCGGGCACTCTAGGCAACAAGAAGGTCCTCTTGGTAGACTCTGTATGACTAGGGTGGAATCATGACTCAGCCGTTGCATACAGGGAGATCCTTGATCCAACCGTAAGTAAAGGGAATGGTGGTGCCCAAAACTTGGAAGGTATCAAGTCCACACCACTCTCAGACCGCAAGCTTCTTGAGACAACTCACCATATCTAGGAGTGATGAATTTAGATGTGTTGGAATTGCCAGCTTGCTCCCTGGGTGAGCCGCGCACTCTTCAACTCTCTGTACTTTCTTCACTACTGTTGACACTAGGCCTGGAGCGCGTGTCTTGTGAGTTGAGGCACAGGTGACCCAGCTGAGACATCTAGAAGGAAGTCAGTTTCTGAAGAACAGAAGCAAATTTCAGTTAGGAGTAAACCCTATCCTGGTGTTAGGCCTTCATTGGTGATTATAGAATCCACGGCCTGTCAACTGACTTATTTCTACCTTCTGAGATGCCTCTTATCATATAATATATGTAATAATAATAATATGACTGAGATGAGATGAGATGAGATGATACAGCAAGATGGCTGTCTTGCTGCAATGGTGACAATTTTGCCGCCCCCCCCCCCTCTTTTTTCTGAAATTACTCACAACGTGCTGGGTAGCCACAGTGGCCCAAGCGTGGTCACACTATTGATTGCACTGTCATATCCCTCAGACAGATATTAGTGAACGTGGAGTTAATTGTTCAGGCACAAGACAGGACAATGTCACGAAGGGGTCAGTTCTTCCATACATGCCATGACGCAGCGATGGCACGAATCACATTAGAAGAAGCAGAAGACAGTAGTGGGGCGTCAATGGTATATCTACCTTCTGCCAATTGATAAGACTATTTTATGGTCTTCTTCAACTACGCGGCTTTTTTAAATGTCAAGCCTTGCTGATAGGCGAAGGGACAGAATAACCGTAGCCGAGAGCCGCGAACGGATCGGAACGAGTAAGATAGTGGCGGATGGCTCGAACAGGACATAGCAGAAGATCGTGCTCGAGTCCATGTACAAAGTCTGACAACGCAGGAAATGGTGTACGACGTTGAGCGCACGGACCTGAACGAACAGACTCATTTTGGCGAAAATTCAGGAATGGGCCGAAAAGAAATGCAAGACCGATCCGCTGTCCAGGTCATAGAAGATCTTTCAAGAGCATGAAGTATAGACAGTGTGGACGCCAAAGCAAACGCCGCCACGACGGCCGTCTTATAAGACACAGTTTTTATAGACGCGGACTCTAAGGGTTCAAAAGGTGATATAATCAGAGCACACAGAACCACCCCGATTACAACACATATAAGGGTCACATGACTTCACAGAATAGTCCTCTGGTCAACCTATTCCAAAGCACATAACAAGAATCCAACGATTCGTGATATGTGTTGTATCTCAGGTACGCTTTTATTGTACCTGTTCATGTGGCAACTTGTCCCATTTCGGTAACAGTTGACGAGTACAACGCGACTGTAATGCGAAGGCGTGAATAAGAGCAGAGATATTATCGTTAAGGCTAATGTCGGAACCCAAGGTAAGACGTAACACCCTATTCAATTCATGCCAGAGCAGATCGACAGCCTTCCATGGTGCTAATATGAAACTCCCTATCCTGGTGAAGGTGAAGGAGGAAGTCAATTACGAGGGAAATAGAGTCGGGAACGATATCACGTCCTCGGCACCAGGACAAATATAGGAACGTAGTGAGTAAGATCCTACATATAATAAACAACCTTAAGGTTGATGACAGAACCAAAATGTCAAAGTCTAACCATTGGTGTAACGGATAATATAGGAATAAAGTGCTTGATGGAGAAAGTCGGAAAAACTGTCCCACAAGTACACCACGAAGACATTGTGTTGATTAAGCACAATCCTAATGTAAATGGATCTCCACATAATGTCAGTGTGATAAAGTCAACATGGCTCTGTGTTAACAACACTGTGCTGAATTCAAATAAAGGCGACTAGTCCGTCATTCACAATCCCGCCGTCGTCCTCAGAGAATATCCATGTCCATAATCCAAAGACCTATTCCATATAACAGCATTTGACCAAATACTGCTGATTTCAATACAATTTTGATATTCTGAACTCCAGACTGGAAACAACAAGGTCTGAACAGAACTCTCTTCGTTTTACAAGTGGAAGGTTGAAGTCAAACGAACGGAACTCTCCCGTCCCGCCGATGACCGACGATGAAGAATCAAAGGACGTGGCGATGAATGGATATAAAATATGCATCTCGCAAATGAAGAAATGACGTGACAAGCGGCGTTATGGTGTACCGGAACTTCTACCGATGTAATAGAACGACGCACAGGTGTATGAAAGATACATGACGGCGTAATGAACATGTCGTCAAGGTGTAATAGGAAAGCGTAATGTGAAAAATGCGAGAAACGTTGTATATGATAAACAACGTAGTGATTTCCTCATTCACAACAACTTAATGTATAAACATGCTCATAATGGAGCAGGATACAAACTTATAATGTACACGACGTAACAGAAGGGCGTTGCAAACAGTAACCCCGACGTCGATTGTAATAATTTTCCCTCTCTTTAAACGCAGTAGAGATGAACATCTTAAATGTTTGTAGCGTTAATCACCAAATGTAAGCTCAATGAGATAAATGGGATTATGGATCTTTGTGTCAGTGAACATGAATAATGTGTCAATGAACATGGTTACATTATTACCTCTCCCGATGTAATTTGTCTCCTGTACATGAAATTCAATACTGGAGCTTATATGGAGAGAATATAAAACATTTACAACAATGTTACTATTAATAACCAAATAGTCACACAACCGACATCCAGATAATGAAGAAAGATCCTTAAAGAATTTTAAATTCCCGAAGAGAGGAAATACATTTAAGTCTCTCGCCGGCAGGAAAGTGAGGTTATTCAAAAATTTATAATTTGAAATGACCTAGTACGAACAATTTGTCGAGAAGAAGAACAGTAAGAACATTACTAAAAAGCAGTTTGATGCTCTAGTAGACTGTACCGGTAATACATACCTGGTAGAAAGAAACCATAGAAGACTTCACGACTTACGTGTCACTAGGCTTGATCCTTGGCCGGCTAATACCTTCCCACTCACGCTAGTAATTTTAAATTTTCTCAAATGGAAGAAATTAAAATTAGTGCATAAGTCCATCTGAATTATAAGCGTAATACAGTATACAGATGGAACCAAGTTGGTGTGAAATAAAACAAGCAATGTAATAATCAGACAATTGTGTTTCAAGAAAATCACACTTCCACATAGTGGGTGAATAGGTTTACTCACTCACGTAAACCAGCATAAGTGGGTGAATAGGTTTACTCACTCACGTAAACCAGCACGTGATCTCATTGTTGTTCGACACACCCATAATTACATAAAGAGATCAGTAAAGAAGCTCATTAAGATGCGACACAGGGTCGAAGTAAATAGGGTTGAGTTGTGGTTACGTAACACAAATGCAACATCATGCTTCATATTCATGTCAGTATGAAGACATATAAAACCTCTGTAAGGACTCTCTTGAATACAGGATATCAAAATCACGAAATAATATTTGATATAACAAGAGATTACATATTGGTAGGACCAAGGAACTGAATGTATGAAGGTGAACCCACCAAAACTGCAAGTCCGAACAGATGCAACAACAACAACATGAAATTTGACGGCTGCAAATAAAGTATCAGATCTCTCCGGCGGGAAGAAACGAACAACCCCCGCCGATGAGGATACTATTTACAACCCTACTTGAGATATAGACAAACTCAATGTATAAAATTCATGAATCAACGAAACCAAACCTGATCGTTTATTGTAGAGATCACCGTCGGCCTTCAAATCTCAGCACTAAAAGGCAGACTTACCGAAATGCCGGGAACTAAGTACAAATCTGTCACAAATTGAGCAATAAATAACGAGGCCGCGAGAGCCCGTAAAAAGTCACAACAAACACAGCGGGTTGAACTCATTGTTCGTGTGGAGAACGTGATATTGAATACACATTGTCTCCATCACGTAGGACTGTGTTATCAGATAAGCCCAAGATTAATATTGACTTTAGAAAATATATCGGGTAATAATTTCAAGATATAAGAACTTTGAAAACTCCGACAATAGCCAATTAATTTCGCGACGTACGTCCGAAGACCATAAACACATGGCAGATGGAAAAACAGACCATGTGAAGTCTACAAAATTTGCCCAGACAAAATTTTGACAAGACAGAAATGTGAATGAAAAC
>JAVTVY010034413.1:0-13675 GCA_036873755.1 Hanleya hanleyi
AGCTCTAGCTCTTGGGACAGCTTTGATCAAGCTAATAGTCAACGTCGGTATATACTCTAATAGAATGCAATACCAAAATAATGGAGAGGAAACTTCATATATTCACGGCATCAAGACTATGCATGCAGTTTGCCTTCTCCTCCTCTGTTGTTACAATTAAATCCTTCACAAATCGGCCAATGTAATATTTGACCAATTAAAAATGCCTTTTATACGAATTAGTGCATGCTTACCTTTGCTGGATCAAGTCTTGTGGATGATAATAAGATACGAGTTGTCAGGAATTCAGATTTCAGCAGATTTGTGTGTGTGTTGACTTGTGTCGCCATGTGACGTCATAAATATACTAATGACGTCACTATAACACTACGTCATTCGCCGGTGACGCCGTTCGTGTTTTCCCGCCAATGTCCGTGAACGTCATAGGAACCGCCTTGGACCGTCTCGAAAAGACATATCAAAAGCATGACTTCAAATGGAAAGAGGCAATGTCATAATAAATTTCAGTTACCACAAGGGCGGACAGGGAGTAGAAACCGGTTGCACTAATATACTTTCTCTGTTAAAACGAGTGAGTGCGTAGCAGGATTTAACGTCGTTTGTAACAATTTTTCAGTCATATCAAGGACTTATAAAAATCCGTGGTCATATATCACGACGGTGTCTACATATGCCAGGACACGAGAGCGCCAACAGTTTCTGTTATCCAGGATACTCAGCCCACCCAGAATTCAGCACCCGTCACCCATCCAACTGTCAAAACCATACTGCATGCGCGAATCAAAACATAATTTCACAACTGAAAGCCACAACTTCTTTATCAACCCATTAAATACCGGTACTAAAATATTTAATTTTTCAGATGTGAATGTGCGTGAACATTTGATTCCGAAAAAAAAAATCGCTGATGTTTTTTTCAAACGACCGTGACTGAAACAAGGGTGAAAACGACGTTAAACCCTACTACTCACTCCTAGTTTTGCTGTGTTGTTGTTGTGAAGTGGCGAACTGTTATTCAAAAATTCTCCACTCGTTTGTTTTCCTTTCTCTTTCGTTTACCCCAAATGTGCTACGGTCCATATATGATTAATAGTTCTACTTAATTCAAAATGCTGCGATATAGATCAGCTATCCTATGAGGGTCCTCGAAATTTTTTGAAATTTGAGGAGTCATTTTCCGCAATCTGGCGCATTTTAAGCACTTGTATGATGTAATGTTCCTCGCCATAACTCGCGTTTTAACAGTTCCAAAAGCTATTAAACAATAAGTAAATAAATAAATTGGAAGAATTTTTCGAAACATTCCCATTTCAATTCATTCTCCATCCTAATGGTGATATATTTACAGCAGATTATACAGTTTTAAATGAAAGTTTGCTAAGATCAAACACGCTATATATGTACCCTATAGCAAAACAGGAACAAAGTTTGTTTCCTTTAATCCACGACAGTTGATTTCATTAAACCCACAAAATGCCTGGCGTTGAAAGTATTTCCACTTCTCCACCAGCGTTCATGTCCAAGAAGTTGAAGGCGGATACAAAGGGTGGTGTGCCCCCCTCTCTCCCCCCATTTGAAAATTGCCCGCCCCTCGCTTCCAACACCACCGATTCAGGGATTTTATGTGAATGAGTTTAGTGAGATCAAGTTGATAAGGTCACTGGCTGCCAAAGTACATGTATATCGGTGAGGGCTATGTCCAATATCTTTGTAGCATTTGAACATTTCTAGCATTATGCACACAATACGTTTGCTTTCTATAATATTTCAGGAATTATAGTACCGGTGCCATATCAACAGGTTATACCAAGGACCTTAGTTTTAGTATTGATGCAACTTTAATCACTGAAAAGCGTATAACAAGGGGCTAAATGATTCATATTTATTGGATGAATTCCTCCTGCTATCCTATCCTTGGATAGTAATCAGGTGGCTTAATCCAATCTGGCCTGGGAAGCTGGGAGGTAGCATTAGCCATGTCTTCCCCCCATTCTTAAATTGAATAGCTGGTCATCACTCACTGATTTGTGTCTTCCATTTGCACGTGTCCGGTTACATATCTATCTAACTAAATTTGATTTGCCTGGGTTCGCGCCAACCTTCAAACAGGGTTATCTCCCCTTCTGCCCTGTCGATCGCCCCTGTCTTCAGCCACTGAGCATCAGAGCGGAGTTAATCACTCCCAGGTCGGTGTCACACGAACTATATTTTGTTTAAAGATTTGACAGCAGATATTTTGGGATTTTTTAAACTGTGAATTTTTAGCATTTCTGAGAAATCAGAAATCAAATAGCAGATGAAGCTTCAACTGGTACTTCCTGATTTTAATTGCACGGCATACAATACTAGCTTGCTCTTGGAGGTATGAAGACTCTACTCGGAGTCATCAGTCTACCTGACCGTACTTTGTGGTTCCTGGATAAAGTCTCGGACTATTATTTTATAATAAACCGTTTTTCACGGATCATTAGGGATGTTGGTGGTTATATCCACACAAGAACCATACTTGTATAAACCACAGTTTCGTCATTCAAACAAATACAGTGTGAAAGTTACTGCTCCTCACAACCTGTACACGCGCGTTTTAGGTGAAAGTTTGATAAAATTCATCTCAAAAGAGGTGAACAGTTTTTATTTTAACCGATTAGACTGCGTAGCATATCTATAGAAGGATAAATATATAGCAAATTACAATTAAATAGATATACATGATATCAGAAATTGGTGTACAACAGTGCAGCATCTTTTTTCAACACCTGGTCCGGTACTAACAATCACATGCTTTGGATCGGCATCTTGATGTCTTCTATGATTATTGGGTTGTTCCGTGCGATGAAAAAAAGAAAAGAAAATTAATATCACACAGAAAACGAATTTCGAGCGGAACCCTTTATTTTCACTCTGAGATAACCCTTCTATACCTTCAAGAGCTGAGAGTATCTCTAAGATTGACACTCTCGATTGTATGCCGTGAATTTGGGCCTCTTTGGGGAAAGCAGTGAAGGTGAGAAGGCTCAATGGTTACTAGTTAACATTCGATATCACCGGTCAACTGTCAACGGCGGCAACTTGAAATTCCCATGATGAACTTCCCTCAAGATTTTTACAGTTGGTGTTCCACAAGGTTAATATTGTCATGCCCTGTGAATTATACATTTTCCACTTCAGACATAAATATATCTGGAAGCAGTTGGAGTACACAGGAGATACACGCCATTATAGTCAGGATTACGAGCACTTTCTTCCTACATAAATAGCAATAGACTGTTCAGATTCAATATTTTTAGGCTGAATTTGTTTACCATCGTCCATAAGGTGGATAATTTACATGCAGACCCCTAAATGCAAGTAAAACTGTTAATAACAGTTGTATTGAACACACAACTATATATCTTGGAATACATCAAACAGTTATTAAATAAATTTAAAAGAGTCAATTCCACTTGGTTTGAAAGTTGAGTCAAATTACCGAAGAACTACGTGTATATGCTGTGGAAAGATTTATCCATTCGCCCAGACGAACGCCATATTGGTTTACCCTGGCGACAGATGACCTCTGGTCAACTCCGGTAAGTCTGTGAGTTCCTGATAACGCTAAATCTATCCGTGAATCAAAAGTCAGTCTGATCATGGTTATAATCTTTCATCACGAGTGTAAAACTTGCCAATTTATTTTCCTTGAAAGTGTCATGCATCTCCATTGAATCTCGGTTTCGATATTTGCCCCTGGATGCTAATGATTAGGGTAAAAATAGAGAGTGTGAATAATGCTTATTCTGCGTAATAAGTATTCTTTGAAGTATTTAATTGCGCATGAAAACTTGTTTTTTAAGGTGTAAACATTTATAGTATGTAGTTGGCCCAACTTTTTGTCATTTTTTTCAATTCGAAAAAGATGTTCCGTCGGATAGAGTAGTCTGGCCAAGTACACGCCTGAAACCTGATGACGTAGGCCCCCTACATCAAGACAATAAAATCCCACTTCTATTCCTGTATTCCTTGATGAAATGCAGGCCCCCAACATCCATGACAATTAAATGGCTGGTGTGGATCTTAAAACAACTCAATTGGACTGTCACCTCCCTCATGTAACGTGACATCAGCTTAGTTGCCAGCGCGAGGTCCCTGGTCTGGCGTAGTTGGAAGAGCAAGCTTTAATTTGGTGTATCGGGTTACATATAGGACTTCACGACTTGTGCCTGTGCCACATGTACTTTGCGTTGACAATTTGATTGGTTTCGTCTTACATAAGCGATGTTAGATTTCTGGATAATTGTTCACGTGTCCTGCAGATGCACAATTCATCACGTGATTGAGAAAGATATAATACGTCATCAGGGGTTGAGACCATTCAACCTACTGGGTCCAAACCATTCAGGTCAATAGAACTTATGGTATGTTTGTCGAGTGACCCTGACAAAGATTATTCTGACAGGAGATTGACTTGAACGACGTTTTGGACTCTTGCTGTATTCCCTCTGGGAAAAGACATTTTTGAACCTTTAAAGCGAAGAATTAGACCTAATTTCACAATCGTGGTAAATTTATAAATGAAGCCCGTGCCGAAATCGCAACATTACAATGACGACAGCTGTCTTCGTACACACTCCCAGCTGTTCACACGAGGCGGTCCACTTGTTATAGCTAAGTTATGTTCATATATGGGGCTGTGTAGATTGCTCGTCAACGTGTGTGACTTGATGTGGCTGTGTTGGTTAGCGCCAATCGTTTCACCCCCATGGGTTAGTTTAAAGGGATAGGGAGATCGCGTGCCCTTTCCATACTACTCATCGCGCATTACTCATCGCGCATGCACAGTCGACCCATTCTACTGTAGGGTGCAAGCCTAGCCCATGGAATCTCAGGTAGCGAAATCCCTACGCCCCACCCTATCTCGCGCCACACCTATAGGGATAGGGAGATCGCGTGCCCTTTCTATACAGGTAGCGAAAACCCCGTCACTCGCCTTACCATATCCCGCGCCACACCTATGCGACCCGCTGTGCAGTGAGTAAAGTGGAGGAGGAGGAGGAGGAGGAGTAGGACACGACACGGATTATACTAGGGAGATGTTCGGATCCCATCGTCTCTCTAGTACAAGCTACCGTCATGGTGTAGCACGATTCCACAGGTTATGTTTCGTTCACCATGATAACTTATTTGGACGAGACAAGCGCCACACTGCAGCTAATAAATGCCAATGTTGGTTGTATAGCACATTCATTTATTACGTATTCGTAATACAGGAATACGGCAACAGGTGTGAAGAATTATATTTAAAATATGACTAATACACAAGATGTTGACTGAACCTTTTATTAAAATCCACACGAAATTTGTATACAAACATTTATTTTACATTTGCATTTATTACATTCTCATCTCCATTACATTTTAATCTCGTTAAACATGGCATTTATCATACAGTGTGGATATTCTTCCTCGAGCAAGAGAAATCATTACAATACATTTCTATTTGATACAGTGGCTTATTTTATACTACGATCCATTTGCGTTAGAATTTCATACTCTTTGGGATCGTTCAAATAACCAACTATGCCCATTCCTTTCTAACTGACAGATGGGAAACGGTAAATTTCCCAATCTGTGCCAGTGTTCAACTCAGAGCTCACGTCAACCACACAGAAGTAAACTAGTGTCCCCCAACTACAGGAACATTTCTGTATGTTGATGGGCTTCTCTTTAAGTATTTGGATTGCAAGCTGGAGAATGTGTGCTACAAACTCTGCTGATATTTGAAGAAGGCCTGTCGTTGGACCAACAAGAAAACAGGCGGTTAATTATACATAGATTGACGGTAATTTCTGGATATCCATACAGCCGAGTTGGCGCTTCCTCATACCAAAGAGAAGATTCACCTAGCATTCCTGTGTTTACCTGTGATTCCACCAAAATAAGTTCCATAAGTGACAAATGAACGAGAACCAAGGACAATATATATAATTTTGCACCATCTAAGTCCGCAAAGTTGCAACTTTACTTCATGATTTGTACATATTTTGAGTACAGTAACAATAAATATTGTTCTTGTTCATTTCTCATCAATAGACTATCTGATTTACAAATTGTACAAACCACACTGGCGTCAGTTGAATTAGGTTTGGATGGATGGATGACATTCCACAAATTACTGCCAATTCAGGTATAATTAACAGCATGTTGCTACAAAAAAACTAGAAGTTTCGGGCCATTTTGCAACACACAGGTAAAGCAAAAATATCAACCATCGATTCTATCTCGTTTACAATCGCATTATCCACGACATACTAACAAACATAGCAAACGGCATCCATGAAAAGAAGGACCCAAGCCCCAGACGGAAAGGGTATATTAGCTACCTTATGTGTGGCTGGCGTGGGTTCTGAATACCTGGGACACAGAGTCGCCAGGAGTCACAGCGCCCGGCAGGATCCATTCGGATATTTGAAAGAAGAATATAGGAGCGTCCTAAAATAATAAGACACGTAAATTGTCGTAAATTGTAAATTGTAATGTCCATGTCAAACTTTCTCGAAACCAGACCGCAATCAGGTTCATGGTTTCACCAATTGAATCTAAGCGAAACTGCTGCCTTTGCGCCCCCAAAGTTCTTTCTGGTATTAATGCAAACGTTTTCATTTCTCCATAAACAGAAGGCTCAATATTGTCTCTCAATATCTCCGATTCTCGTCTCTGTTTTGCTGCTTTGACATTATATTCACTCCTTCTGCAGTCATTTTTGGTAGCCTACCACTTTCTAGGACCCACGCTATCCTAGCACACCAACCCCGCCATAGCCCACCAACCCCATCCTAGCGCACCAACCCCAACCTAGCGCCCCAACCCATCCTAGCGCTGCAACCCCTACTCAGCGTCCCATTATCATCCTAACGCTCCAACCCATCCTAGCGCATCAACCCCAGGATGAGTCGCCTGTCCATTATGTGTCAGGACAGATATTTAGTCAGTCGTCTGGGAAGTGCCACATCTGAGCAGACGATGTCCAAGATCTCTAACCCGCCTTCCAATGGATTGGAAAATTCCCCGGATCTTCTTTTGTTCTCGGATTGTCAGTGACGTCTGCTCGTCTGATTGTCCAGTTGCACCGGCTAGCCCCACTTCATCTTTGTCTGTAAACAGAAGGGAGAAAGACCTCGGTCAATACAACTGATTTAATGCCCGTGTTTACCGCGCTATCTTGGGAGTATATAAAGGGCTAGGGTTTTTTTTGTATTGGTTGTCTAGATATTTTGACAAGTTAACATCAGTGGTCGCAATATAGAGACAGAAGACAAGACAACGAGAGGGGGGGGGGGGGACTGAATTCAGAACGGCAATAGTTGAGTTCGTCAAGAGTGTAGGCAGATGGGCCTACACAATTGCACAATAGTAAATGGAGAGTATAACATTGACAACTAACTGTTGGGTTACTCATACATTGTACCGGCGAAGGTCAATAGCTAAAACGATTAGAATTTAATATACCACAGAATTCCAGTGTTGGTTTAGAGAGGTTCAAAGCGTTTCTAAATGAGATAGACTGACCTGTTGTATATGAATTTGGGCTCATCCTGGATCTTGACGTCACCATCATCTGAGAGGTAATGGGTAATACGGCCATATCTGTGTCGGTATGTCTAGGATATGATGTCCCATCCCAGAACAAGTGGAGCCATCTGGGTGAAGGGGTATCACCGGTCGGATTGTCTTCTCTTGAATTATTATTATTGTAGGTGCTGTCAAAGGACTCGCCTGACTCTATCAATGCGATATCGGTTAATGATAGAGGCTTGGGTACTGGTGGCTTGCCCGTAACTTGATCCGGATCCAGACGCATGGACACGGATATACCTGGCCAATTGTCAGAGGCCAGCTCATCATCCCAGGGTTGCTCTGTACTGATGAACAATCTCACCCGAGGTCCTCCACATGTTGTTCTCATCTTGACCCAAGCTTCCCTTAGAAAGCTTTTTGTGTTCGGTGCAAATTTAGAGGGACTATATAACCTAACGTGATTCGCGACAGCAAAATTCACGTCAGTCCTATGTCTTTTGTCAGGGTTGTCTCCCTTGGCGGCTTTCTTCATGCATGATTGTCGATTCCCTTTTTCTGGAATATCTAACTCTCTCTCTCGCAAACCTGTGATAAAATAAGAGACATGTAAAAGTTTTGGCGATACACGACCGTTGAGAAAGATTTTGTCATAAAGAAAACCGTCAAACAAACTGCAATGCCGATTTACGATTACAAAACTCGCATACCAACTATATAGTCAAATCATTCGAACAGAAAATTTTAATCCCCAACCACCCTCTTTGAAAACAAGATGAAAATGTCAATATTCGTCGAACAGGAGTTGCCAATTAGTTTTGCATGTCTGTGCACTTACCACTGATGGTAGTCAAATCAAGTACTGGACATCTTGGCAAAGTTCCGAGAGATTTTTGCTGGGATTGGTCATGCATAGAGTAGGATGATGTATCACGGCGTTCGCCGCTCATGTTGGGATTTTTGGTTTACTGCAATGATGGATTATATGGGATTATATTAAACGGAGCCAAATAGACTGTAAAATTATGCTGTAAAATTTGCGGTACATAATAAAAACTCCAATAATTTTGTTGGTAAAGCCAAAAGTTAATTTGTTAAAAAAAATATATATATAAAAAATACTCATGTTACATTTCAATGATCTGTGTCAAAACTGACGTAGAGTCAAATTGGGCTTCAACTGTTTTTCACCTTTTCATATACATTATAGCATGATATAGCATCTAAGGGAGTTTTCCTTAAGTAGATGTAAGTGCTGCAGAGTGTCCAGAAATTTATTCTAAAATGAACTTGGAAATTTACATTAAATACTCAAAAAGTGTACTTCACAATAATTACTGTGAATGTCACACTATAATATTCGTAACTTTGCTGCACTAAAACTAACGCAAGACTAGAAAATTGACAGCAAAATATTACAACGCAAAACCCAGTCAGCTGCTCTCGTAATGTACTAAGAAATGCCCTTGTGGTAAAGTCTCCAATATTTCGATAACAGCAAACACACGTTAGAAGCTGATTCCAAAGAAGATTGAATATATATTCATACATTTGGTTGTTGGAACTGTTAATACATGTAATGCCATAAACTGAAACAATATTTGGCACATGTTCGATTTTGTGATTAAGTATAATATTTTCTTCGAGATTCAATTGTCCCACTGTTGCAGGTTTATCTCCCATATTCAGTTCCAGTCCAACAGCCTAAAAAGGCGTAAATTTTCTCTATGGTAAACATATGCCGCTGTGTAAATTGTTTCTCTCTGTAACTATTCTCATTTGTACCCTAATAATTGGATGGTTGGACAGGTAATGGAACTGCAGGTCTCTTCCCTGGTGGTGAATGGAATCGAGCTGTTTTTGATATGTATGCGCCTAGCTCTTCGAGTATAACCTCTCTAATTTAAAGATATTTAAAGAGAAGAGCAGGCCCATTCTAAGAGAGCTCTCATATTCCTGTTTCCGAAATGATCACAAATATATAAGCTCTAGCTTTAGGGGCAGCTCTAATATCTCTACTCTCATAGAATGCAAGACCAAAAGAACGGAGAGGAAACTTCATATATTCACGGCATCAAGACCATGCATGCAGCTTGCCTTATCCTCCTCCGCTGTTACAATCAAATTCTTCACGAATCGGCCAATGTTCTATTTGACCAATTAAAAATGCCTTTTATACGAATTAGTGCATGCTTACCTTTGCTGGATCAAGTCTTGTGGATGACAATAAGATACGAGTTGTCAGAATTTCAGCAGATGTGTGTGAGTTGACTTGTGTCGCCACGTGACGTCATAAACATACTAATGACGTCACTGTACCTCTACGTCATTCGCCGGTGACGCTGTTCGTGTTTTCCCGCCAATGTCCGTGAATGTCACAGGAACCATATCGAAAAGACCCATCAAAAGCATGACATCAAATGCAAAGAGGCAATATCCTAATAAATTTCAGTTACCTCCATTATAGACAGGGTCTAAAAACCGGTTGCATTAATGTCCTTTCTCTGTTAGAACGAGTGAGTCAGTGAGTGCGTAGCAGGATTTAACGTCGTTTGCAACAATTTTTCAATCATATCAAGGGCAGTCATATCCGTGGTCATATATCACGACGGTGTCTACATATGCCAGGATATGAGAGAGCCAACACCCTGGAAGATGGAATGATCACCAGAAGGTGTATTTTAGCACCAAATGTGTCCAAAAGGTGTGAATGACCACCCAAAGAAGGTGTAATTCTGTTGAAAAGGTGTAAAGTAACACCACTGAAAGGGGGTTTAGTTGTGGTCAAAAGGTGATAATAAACACCCATGAGATGCTGGGTTCCCAACAAAAATATGCTCATAAATTTGTCTGGAAGGTGCAATTTTATTTAGAAGGTGTGAATGAACACCCATGGAAGTTGTAATGTGAGCAAAAAGGGTGTAACTTAACACCTTTTCGAGAAGGTGCAAATTTACACTTTTCGGAGAGGGTTTAAATCACACCCAAAAGGTTGTTAGCCCTGGGACAAGCCATTTACACCTTCTGTGCTAAGAGTCTCTTGTTTCCCGTATTTTTCACAGGAGCGATAATTAACTCCAGAAGATAAATTTTAAGTTACTCCGTACAGAAAATTTTCTCTTTAGCTCTTATATATACTACCATTTTTGGGGTATAGAATATTTGGAACATTTGCCGGAAAAATTGTGTGGAAAAGGATCGGGCTCCAGGGAGTGAAAAATTTAGCGCGTAAGTTTCGTTCATATATTCATTTTGGTTACGTTTAATCACTGCTGTAAATTTATTCGTATTAAGGACTCGGTCTCATTAATCATAAATACAATCGCTTTCATAATTTTGTCAATTACACTTCAAGCGAAGTACAGGTCCCTGGATTCGCGAAAGTCTTCTGGGCTATTTGCACTTTGGGAAATCACCCATCTGATAAAAACATTGCCTTTATTCCGTATTTTCGTCAGTTCAAATGTCGGGAGATTTGTTCGTAAAAGTGATTCTGAAAACTGCTGATTTTTTTTGGATGAAAGAGTACTTCAATGTCAATATTTTCGGGGAAGATCGGAACAGTCGAATATTTATAGATTCTTATGTATTACTGGGGAGGGACGATGACTGATAGTACAATCCTCATATCTGATGCCGCCATCGACCTTTCGGACGTTCAGGTAGCGACGATCTCAATCTTCTAAGAGAGAATACATGCCCATAGCAGTCCTGGAATTTCTTCATTTTTCGTACAAAGAATACACCGCTATGATGGAACAGATGAAGAGAGGACTTTACGAACGGTTTAATATCGTAAGATATATATTCCTACCGTATACATGCTATTTAAACTCCCATGACGAAGTCAACATGTACGATACTGGACTGATTATCTATTACCTTGTATTCCCGGTACCGTAGGTTTATAGCACTTTCCATACAGATGTAAAATGATATTGACTTTGCATTTTAATAAGATTGGACGACAGGAAGAAATGAAAACCATTAAAACGTGTTTATATAATTTTACAGAGTTATTTCATCCAATCACTCTCTCACTCACTCACAAATTATGGCTATTTTTCTAACAATATTTTTCAGTCATGAATTAGGCTTCCAATTTCTTAATTGAGCGCATTCAAGCTTCACTCATTCCCTAACAAGACATTTCATTGGTGTTCGGCAAGATTGACTCTCTTGATATGCTCATGTTCTGTCGACATGACCGAGTCCAGGCGCCTTTGAGGAGAAATCGTTCTTTTTCATACAACATCGGTCGTACGGATTTTCTTGTTTCTGTTTAATGCGCAAGGCTGTGAAACAAGACAGTGTTAAATTCATATTTCCCGAAGACAAAATGAGAAAAGTACCATGAATTCAAGCAGAAATAAAGGCAATTTTAGTAAAAATTGTACCAAAACACATGGACTTCAAATGTCGGCCAAATTCAAAACACTCTCTCTAAAAATTACATTCGGCGTGACACCGTGGTACTTGCACGCTGCATACATTATTTCTTAGGAAGCCAGACAAACTTGGTCTGTGGGATAAACATGAAGGGAGATAAAACAAATTAAGGCGTGATCTAATGATAGGTTTGTACATTTTAATGTGATTTGTTACTTTTTCCTAATTAAACCATTTATAAAAAATATATACTTCATTGCCGCTCCTCGTTTTCAAATTGACCATCCGAACAGCAGAGATTATTCAGTCTTATGGCGCCTGTTATTCTACTTGGCAAACATATCATTCAATAGTCTAATAAAGTCAGCAACTGTCAGAACATTTTTCTGTAAGCACGTCCGTAATTCGTGCGATGTTCTATTGTTCAGGCCTTTGTAATACTGACAAGACACCCTTAGAAATTCATTTTTGTACCCAGAAATTCTATTCTTCGGCTTAGTTTCGTGAACTGCTGACGCAAGATGGGCCAAAAGCGATCACTCATTTGATTATTGATTTAATGCTTCTTGGAGTAGTTTTGGTACAATCTACAATTAGTCGAGTTCTTAGTCGAGTGTATACTTTTAAGTTTAGTCGTAGAATGACAAACGTGTTATGCTATTTTACTGGCGAAACAAGCCGTTATAACTCCTCGCGGAAATGAAGATAACACGTATATGATGTGTGGTTCCCTGGCGAGGTTGGCTATTAAAGGTTGAAAGTTCACACTCGACTATAAGAACCGGAATAAAACGAAGAATCTATTTAATAAAATGACAGTTAGTAGAATCTACATGATAAAATGTCACTGGATTCTATATGATAAAATTACATTTGTTTGATAAAATGACCCTTCGTAGAATCTATAGGATAATACAGTATTTGTGCGATTAGTTACCGATGATTGATGCGTTTATGAATGTCATTTATTTACAGAGCGGTGCGCGTAAGATTGAACAGACCGAGCGATGGAACTACACAGATTCAACTAAAGGAGATGAGCTAACGTGACTTACATTTCAACAGGAAACTGACTTCCACTCCTTATCATCTGCACTCTCCACAAATATTTTTGCTGTTACTGCTCTGTTCGCAACAAGTTATAAATAAAACGTATGCGAAGTTCAAATGAATCTACATTTTGATAATCTCTTCTTTGAATATGCCCCAATATACGCTGATAAACAGCTTGTATCACTGACGTCCCTACTCTACTTGTTCCCCCCGCTGATTCACATCGCATATTTCGCGCCTCTTGACCGTAACGGAGCGCTCTGCACAGGCCAATCACCAATGACCAGTGAATATCACTCTAACGGAAGACTCTTGGCAATATGAGTTGTCTCCCTCTTCAAACGTTCATATGTCGTTAACGGCAAAACTAACAATAAACGGACGGCAAAACAGCTCTAATTTCTAATTTCTGAGTTTAGAGTGAACAGATTTTTGGATAACTTTCTCCATTGTTTAGTAAGGTTCGTCAACTCATTGCAAACATTTGTTCACTGATACCTTCAAATAATTAACAAATGAATCCCTGTAAATGTTGTTAATATCCCACTGATAAGACCACGCTTTATCGTCATGAGTATATAAGGAGATCAAGCTGCCTAGAATGGTAACGTGAAAACACCGTTTAATTGTTTCAGATTTTGGATTGAATGTTGATCGTAATGAAGATGGGGAAAAGTTCCTT